>PVIW01004349.1:0-135352 GCA_004026585.1 Noctilio leporinus
TATTTTTAGAAAGAGAAGAAGGGAGAGAGGCAGAGAGGGAGAGAAACATCAATGTATGGTTGCATTTCACCTGCCTCCAGCCACAGACCTGACTGGAGACCTGGCTTGCAACCTTGTTATGTGCCCTGGCTGGGGAATCGAACCTGCGACCTTTGGGTTCGCAGGCCGGCGCCTTAACCACTGTGCTACCAGCCAGGGCAGCTTATACTTTTTAAAGAGCCCAATATAGAGGATGTTTAATTAAAGTTGACCTGGATCCCCCAAATTGTTTTTACATTGCTTTTAGAAATCGGTGAATTTTTAATGATACATAGGAAAACATGATCTTCCTGGCTTCTCCACAGTTCATTGTACTCTATGAACTATAACGCTGTTTACTAGGGTTTGTGTAGGTATGTCCATGGGAACTTGTTTCATTTGGGAAGGAGTGGAACTTTGACATCGGTGACAACCAGGCATTTCCTAAATTTCACTCCTCCTGGAGTGAAAGAACTGCAAGTTCCTGGAGAGGCTGGTCTCTTCTATCTGTTTCTGAGTCCAGCACTCCTTCCTGCAGGACTCCTCCTGCCCAGCGTGTTTCACTAAGACTAAAGCTTAGTTCCTATATACCATTAGAACATACAGCCCTGACCGCATCAGGTTATGTGCCCTGGCTGGGAATCGAACCAGCAACCTTTGGGTTCACAGGCCAGTGCCTATCCACTGAGCCATCAGCCAGGGCTTGAGTTTATTATTTGTTAAGTTGATTTGAATGTGTTGTGCCCAAATCAGCAGTGCTGTCAAGTGACTAAACATGTAGGTTTGGGAGATATCGAAATCCTGTTGTCTGCAGATCATTTTCTCTGTTGCTCATTCATTAGCATTAGGGGATATCTGAGCTGTGGGCAAAACATTGAGTAAAAATCCCAGTTTTGTTTGTTGTCTTCTCTTTGAGTCAGCTGTTGCTCTTTGTGATAGCTTTTAAAGCTTTGGCTCTCCCCTCCCCCCAACAACTAGTGTTAAGCGTTGAGATTTTTTCCTTAGGAGTAGGCTGGTAGTTGCTTCTGATCCCTTGGTTAGTTATTGCCTTTTTCTGAGTCTAGCAGTTTGCTTTTCCTTGTTGTTCTTTCCCTTACATAGAGATATTTAAGAAAATGGGAGGCTTTTCAACAGCTAGGATATATTTGTTGGATCATAAAGTCACCGAGTTTTCGTGGTCAAGTTCCTAGTAGCGGTGGCTTTTAGAAGGGGAAGAGAAACTTGAAAACTGAATTTTACTGCTCTTCTAGTTATCATTAGTAGGTCAACCTGGAAAGGAAGTAGACCATTTGAGCTAAAAGGGTTTTTCTTTCAGATACAGATTTCAAGCCAAGCTGCTGAGTTTAAGGTTAGAATCCTACTTAGGATCAAATGTGAGGGTTGATTGTACTGAAATGGAGTTCAGACTTAGTGTTTGTTGCTAAATTTGCCTTAGGGTAGGAGGAAGTAAATCATTCGGTTTAAATTAACTCAGTCTCCAGCCAGGTCCGTAGCTGGGAGGCAGGTGGAATGCAACCATACATTGATGTTTCTCTCCCTCTGCCTCCCTCCCTGCTCTTCTCTCTAAAAATAATAAATAAAATCTTTAAAATAAATAAGTTAACTCAGTCTCTTTAGGTCAAAATATAGCTTTTCTGTGAGATGGTATTTTTAGTGATATTTGTACTTTTATGCAGGCAAGCAAATAGTTGTCCAGTGAATATTTCATGTTAATTTTTTTTTTTTTTAGAGAGAGAGGGGAAGGGAGAAAGACATCAATGTATGGTTGCCTTTCACCTGCCTCCAGATAAGGACCTGGCTGGAGACCTGGTTCTGTGCCCTGACCGGGAATCGAACCTGCGACCTTTGGGTTTGCAGGCCGACGCCTTCCTTACCCACTGTGCCACCAGCCAGGGCCCCGGAATTCCGCCTTTTTTTTTTTTTTTTTTTAATGAAAAGATCAACCTTGAAGCACTTGAGCTTAAAACTGGGTGAACTCTTCCTTTGATTGCCTTACAACATCATTGCTCTTGACATTTTGGTGTTGGGGGCTGCCCTTTGCATTGTAGGGGCATCCCTGGTCTCTACTCAGAATGTGCGAGAAACACCTTTTCCCCCTTTTCCCCCTAATTGTAACAACCAAAAATGTCTCCAGGATTGCTAAATGTCCTCTAGAGGGAAAGTCAACCCCTTTGAAAACTAATGTGGTGGCAGTCTAGCCAAAGACCTATTCTTTATACCCATTGCTCTGTGTTAGCATTTTGCATTTTAGGAAGGAGTGATCAAAAAGCTTAATTTTAATACTCAGAAAGATACCTAGCACTTTCGGATGATTGAAATGTTTCCTTTCTCTGGGTGCCTAAAATGCAATTACATTTTTAGGATTCTAAATTGCAATGTATTACAGAAAATATTAGGGTAGATTGTGTTCATATGCAAGTTAAAGAAAAAAAATGGAAGATTATTATAATGAAATTTAATAAAAAATGGATATACCTGTTCTGAGAAAAGCATTCTGGTCAGGATATAGTAGATAGATCATCTTTTACTCTCTGCAAGCTGAATTAGAGGTTGGCAGTAGTCCAGATTTATCCTCTTTGCCGTTTAGCACAGAAGATAAGATATATTGATTAGTAACAAGGTAACATGAAAGTCATATGCAAAAATTATTTGAGATGTCTAAAACTTTCTTAGGCAAGCTATTTCCTTCCTTTAATGCATCACTGTTTTATTTCTGTTAGTTCTGGTGATTCTGGTTACTGAATATTTTGTATCCTTTCTTGAGATGAGAAAAAGCAGGGAAAGAAATTTAAAAATAAAGGAGACTTCCCTCCTGTTCATTCTGTTCTAAATAGCCTTTTTTTTTTTTTTAAAGGAGGGTGGAGGAACGGGTAGTAAAAGAATGAAGTTTTTAGCAAATATCTTCCTTCTGTCCCTCTTTAATTCTAAGGTCTCTGGTTTTAAACTCTGGGTAAGTCAGCTGTCAAAGTCTGGCCTGTCACCTATTTTTGTAGGGCCACAAGATAAGAAAGGTTTTAACGTTTTAAAATGATTAAATATTTCATGGCATAGCCTCATTTCTCTACGAATTGTGCTATATAAGGGCAAATGACCCACAAAGGCTGAAATATTGAAAAAATGGCACTTTACAGAAAAAAGTTCCTCTTAACTGCTTTCAGCTGTATTTCTCTATTATTAACATTGAAAGCATATAGCGTGGTTAGATCTTTTGAAGCAGAGGTGGGTTAATAAAAACCAACAATTCTCATAAACTGGTCATTACATAATCATTAGTCAAATTTATTTTGTGTTTTGAAAGTGAAGTTTAAAAGTAGTGTTCTCTACATGTTTCATAGGTTTCCAAGTATCCTTGGAGATCTTTCCGGATGGAGCACGGACATATTTGACGTGTTTAATTTGTTTTCTTTCTGTCACCTGAAGGTTGCTCACTACAGGGCTGCCCTGGGACTTAGGGTTCTAGGGCATGAACTATGCAAGATTGACTCAGAGTCTTGAGATTGAAAACCATGACTTGATAAAATTTGGATTTACTCTAATTCACAGATGGGCAGAATTCTGAGCCTAATCTGACTGCTTGAGCTAGTCAGCTGTATGGGGAGAGCCGGAGTCTGGGTATGTTCCTAATCTATGGACCAGGCCAGAGCTTAATAGCCCTCTCTGGTACCCTAGGGCTGTTCAACTTGGAGGCAGGGAACTACAGGATGTCTGTATGGGCATGGGACTGTTCTACCTACCAAAGGGTGATTAATTCCTGCTAATTTTGATCCTTCTTCATGCTTCTTTAAGATTATGTGTGACTTTCTTCATTCCTTGTGGAACAGGCCACTATCCCTTTTGTGTCTCTAGAGATTTTACTGTCATCATTAAATTGCCACAGAGTTAGTCTGAACAAAATGGATGTAATTTTTCTCATTAAATGGGTCGCAATTTATAAGTATAGTTTTCCATTTTTAAATGTGCTTGTGCCTTTTTCACATGTAAATTGGTCTCCCACTGGCTTCCTTTGCAGGTAGGCACCTTTAGAGGTCCAAAGAAATTAAGTAATTTTTCCAAGGGCAGTGCAGGCCTGAAGTATAACTCGATTCTACCAGTGAGCCCCGTTGTCCTGAATCAGAAATCTGGGGAGTCAGGGAATTTGCCAATGATTTTTTTTTGTTTGTTTGTTTTAGACATGCTTCCTCCAAGCACTGCTTGTATTTGGTTTTGTGAAGGGAAGCTCTCCTCCTTCAGGGTGAGGCTGTACTTTGCAGCAGTTCCCTTGTGTCCCTTCCTACTGCAGGTGTAGAGGAATTCAGAATTTATGAGTCTTGCCTTTGTGGGAGCATTTTTTTTAAACCTGTGGAGCATGAGAGGATGGAATCCTGAATCATTCTCAGAATTATTTTGTATACACAAAAAGTCCTGAATTTGCATTTTTAGAACCCAGTGAGGTAGTCATTCTTCTTAACAGTCACTAGGACCCCAGAAAAGTTACAGTATGAAAGAATCAGGCATAGAATTTTAGAGTAGGGTCAGATAATTTATCTTTGGTTTTTCAGGTCGGAACATTTAGACATATAAACTGGACTTCAGAAATTTGCCCCAGGTCCCAGTTATAACCAGTTATAACCAGTTATAGCATACTCAAGACACTATAATTGAGTGACCTTTCTCTTGTGTTATATACCCAGCATATATTTGAGGACTTACTATGTGTTCCATTATGATAGTCATACTAGATATGTTACTTACTTTAAGGGTTTCTTGGTTATTTGAGGAGACACAATTACCATTTGTGAAACCATAAGAGATAATTAAGTATCATCTAATGGTTCACTAAAAGAGTTATATAAGTTAGAACAGTGACTGGCATGTAGGAAATGCTCAGTAATTGCCAGTTATTACCAGTGAACCAAGATTTATGAAAAGAGGTTTATCTGTTGTACTTCAGGCACTGTTGTAGGTTCTAGGGATATAGGAGCTAAAAATAATAAAATAAGACTTGTGATCTTAATTGATATTCTTGGTGTAAAAGCAAAAGCTTTAAAGGGAATTTAGAAACAGAACAAAGTTCTGGTAATGGTCCAGGCCAAGTTGACCACAGGACATGAGAAAGAAGCTAGACTTTTCTGATTGGGTAGGACTTTGAAGGGAGAAAAGAACATTGCTCATGTGACTACAGTACTTCTGAAGGCTTAGAGTCATGAAGCAGCCTGGTTGGCATCATAAGAAACTCGGAGATGAGCCCTGGCTGGTGGCACAGTGGGTGAGGCACCAGCCTGCAAACCCAAAGGTTGCTGGTTCAATTCTCCAGCCAGGGCACATAACCAGGTTGTAAGCCAGGTCTCCAGCCAGGTCTGTAGCTGAAGACAGGTGAAAAAGGCAACCATACAATGATACCTGTCTCCCTCTCTGCCTCTCTCCCTTCCTCTCTCTGGAAATAATAAATTAGGAAAGAAAAAAAAGAAAGAAAAAGAAAGAAACTAGGAGACTGACTTAGAAGCTTTGGTCCTTGTAAAAGGTAGTTGGGAAAACAGGATAGGTGTTTTGGGATTAGATTGAATAGCCCTGAGAACCAGTCCAAGGAGCTGTGAGTTAGATAGAAGTGAACCATTTGAATTACTGAGTATACCAGAAAGCTGCTTGAGAAGAGCAGTGCTGGAAAATTAGTTTCGTAGAAAATTTTAGACCTGAAGGAGAGTAAAGAGACACTCAGTCTGAATTGTTCTGGTAGCAATGTGTTGGAAGACTCAGGAGCAGGAAGGAGTTGAGAATCTTTTTTGAGATTATAGAGACATAAGGCAGTAAATCCCAATGCAAGCACAGAATTGGCTAGAGTCAAGAGGAAGAGGGAAAATGTGGAGACCTTCTGTAAAAAGAAGCATCAAAGGCTTTCTAACGATATGATAAAGGGTAATGATGGTTTGAGTCAAAAAATTTTTCCTACCTTTCTTCGTTGGGTAGTATTGTTTGCAGAAGGAGATAGCTTGAAAGAAGAGCTGGTTTGGAAGCCAAGTTCAGATTCATCTATGATAGGGTGGATGTTAATGGAAATAGCCAAGTGGGTTGGAGTACCAGAGCGAGAGATCGGGGAAGGGAGATGCTGATCTGGTAGTCATCAATATAGCTGAGAATGGATGCACTCACTTGGGACTATGCTTTGTGAGGAGAGAGCAGAGAGCCAAGTACATTTCTTATACCCAAAAGCTATGCTTCTTATACTGTGTAGCAGATGTTAATAAAATTAAGCAGCTTGTATTCAAATTATCAGAAGCCAGCTCATTGATCAGCATTCCTAAGAAAAGATAAAACTATCAAAAGTAAGGATTTCAAAGAAGGATTTCACTAAGAGACTGAAAACAGCCCATTTTATCTTTGGCTCAAATTATGGGGCTAAATTATTTTTTTCTAGGCTCTAAGACCAGAAAATTGATTATTGAGAGAGAGAGCGAGAGAGAGCGAGCATGAGTGCCAGAGTGAGCATTGTGCTCTGCTCTGGCCTGGAGAAGGATAGATAGATATTTATGAAACATCGGAAGGCAATACCCCAAATAGAGGCCTCATAGTTCCCGGTTCTTCCGAAGATCAGACAGATTTCTGGGAATGCCTGCCAACTGCCTCTTGTTTATGGTAAAGAAGAGCCCCTCCTTTTTAGTTACTAATCCCCCACAAACTGAAAAAGTAAAAACTGCCTTTTGACCAGGGCTACCTTTTGAAAATTGTAGGGCCAAATGAGGATAACACTAGAGATGCAAGATATTTCTTGTGACTTTTAGGGAGAATATCTAACCCAATAATTGTTTACAGTAAGGAAAAGAAAGATTTGAGAAGAACCTAAGAAATTTATATCCTTAACTTCTTTAATGCTGATGGTGTGACATTTACAAGTTTGCTATTATTATAATTTTATATATTATTTTGTGCCATACTATTGCATTTATTGCTTCTGTATTTACCAGGTCCAACCTTATCCTTGGAGATCAATTGCATCAGATAGATTTTTATAAAGAAGTCAGTAGGGAAGGATTTGTAAAACTCCGGAGTCTTTAGTACTTGTAAAGAGTTAGGAAATCAAAATTTATAATTATTCAGATGGAGCTTGCCTTAATACCGATCTCCTGTCAGTGAGGGATAGATGGAGCTTATTGAGGAAATGATTATAGTAGAATAAATAGGCCTAAAGTCAGGCCGATTATCTACTTAACACAACCCTGTTTTCAGATGCTCTCCAAAACTATTTCTGTATGAAGAACCATCTTAGGCATGTCAATTGCATTTATTTGAATACAGTAAATACAGCATATGCCATTTATTCTTGGAAGTTTAGGTCGTATAAATGGATAACTCTTGTATACAGAGACAGGAGAATGTCAAAAATGAGACATTAACAACATAGATCAGCAATCATTGGCCAGATGACAGATGACAGCATGACTGTGGTTCGCTGGGAATTGTTACAGCCTGAAAGTACATCCCATGACCTTTCATGAGTGGTCTTAGGTGGAATATACTGTTGATGTAGTATCGCAGAACAGAAATATAGTAAAAATATATTTTTGAAGGAAAATCAGTGTGGTTTTAAATATATATATATATACATTTGCAAAAATAAGTACAAAGAAAAGTAAGGTTCCATAGAACAATTTGGGAAGTATTGAATTGAAAAATACTCTCTTAGTTAACGCTTAATTTTGCTTAGTGCCACTTAATGCAGTTTTTAAATGTATTTGAAAGTAATAAAACTACATTGTATGAAAATACTTAATACAAGCATTTTGCCCTATTTACAAGCTTTTTCTAATAATAGTTTTTAAAAGGATAACTTTTGCAGCATCTCACTTTATATAGCAGCTTGGTGCCTAAAATGTTGCCTCAGTAGGAAGTGATTTCTGTGCAGCTGCATTGGGCCAGTGCAGGAGGGGATCATACAGTTCTAATTTAAATACACATCTGGGAACTCACGGGGTGGAAATGGAGCAGCTGTGTGCTGGAGCAGAAGAAAGCGCTAACAACTGGAATCATGACCATGTTTTTGGGAGGGTTGGGAATTAAAAAGGTGGGGAAAACCTTAGTGGCCTGTTGTTATTCCAAGTTAGGTTTGGGATTGTCTGTCATGCTTCCGGCAGCTGTGGAGTGGTTTACCCAGGTGCAGCCCTGAGTCCTTGGGGTACCCAACTGGCTGGGGCAAGGGATGGTGAGCTTGGGGTCCCAGCTCTTCACTTCAGTCACATGGGACCGTTGTTATATTCCTGCATCCAGTAGCCTATGTTACTGTCACATCTAGGCAGGTGTGAGATTACGAATAATAATTTGCCAGTTCAAAGAGTCTTTTGTTAACTGTGTTTTAGCAAGGTATTATATCATTAAGCATTCTTTATGCTCATATGCTGAGGGCATTTTGTTCTTTGGTTCTTTGAATGAACAAGTGGCAGCACAAAGGTAATTCCTTGTAAGAGATTCAGGCATGTTAAACTCTGAGTATGGAATATACCATTAAAAGGTCATCTGTTCTATAGATATGTAGATCACATGTAGGGTTATCTTTGAGAAGGGGAAGGGCAAGAATGGGGGAAAGGGTACAGGGATAAAGAAGCACAAATGGTAGGTACAAAATAGACAGGGGGATGTTAAAAATAATAGTAAGGAAATGGAGAAGCCAAAGAACTTACATTCATGACTCATGGGCATGAACTAAGAGAGCCAGATTGCTGGAAGGCAGGGAGGTACAATTGGGACAGTAAAGGGGGAACAATTGGGACAGCTGTAACAGCATAACCAACAAAATATACTTTTATTTATTATTTCTAGAAGGGAGTTAGAGAGACATCACTGTATGATTGCTTTTCACCTGCCTCCAGCTAAGGACCTGGCTGGAGACCTGGCTTGTAACCTGGTTATGTGCCCTGGCTGGGGAATCAAACTAGCAACCTTTGGGTTTGCAGGCTGGCACCTTAAATATATACTTTTAAAAAGTCATTTGTAACTGTGGTTATGTGGCTTGTTGATAGAGAGGTAGAGTTAAGTACCTGACTATGGTCAGAGCCCCAGTTCGCACTCTTTTTGCCTCAACACTGTATATCTTAAGGAATGGAGTGGTCATTTAAGGGGTATTTGTCATTCTATCGAACCAAAATGCTTTCCTGTTAAGTGCCTGAGATCTGACTAAATAGCAGGATTTTCCTGTATTTAGTTGAGTAGCATCTGACAGGCTTGAAACTACTGCACCAATGGTGTCACCCCTGCTGGAAATACAGATTCTCTTTTACCAAATCACAGTCCCTATATTTAGTTTTAATGCAGTGGTTCTTCACTGCAGTTCGCCTGGTGAGCCTTTTACAATGATAAAAAGCAGCTCTGTGCACTCTCTCACTAGGTAATCCCATTCGTTCCTACTGCTTTAAATTCATATTTATACTGGCCACTCAAATTTTTATATTTTCCCAACTTTCAGACTTGCATGTCTACTTAATACCATTACTGAGCTACCGAATAAGTTAAAAACACAACCTTTTCCCTCACTCTGCTCCTCCCCCAGCACTTCCTGTTTCCCTAAATGCCACCTATCATCCGCCAGTTGCCTCAGAAAAAAAAGAGGTCAGTTTTCTTTTCTTCTTTCTCCTTTCTTTCCTAGTTCATCTGTCCTGTGAAATGCGTTCACATTCCTCCACCTCCACTGCCCTGGTCGAGCCACTGCAGTGTTTACTTGGCCAACCTCACCAGACTCTTCCTCCACGGTCCCACTATAGCTCCAGAATAGCTTGCAAGCGCTTTTCATTTATTAGCCTCAACACTGTCCAAAATTGGAGATGTTGGTGTTTCTTTCTCTGAAAAGCATTTTTAACCATAAAGTTATTTTCCTGCCTCCTTTATTGTGTAGCCTTGTTAGACCACCTCCATTGCTCTCAGCTGCTCAGACTCACTGCTTGCCACTTCTGATGGGGACTTGGGCAGCTTCCTCTAACGGGGACTGAAGAGGTAAGGATACTTTCTAAGCTTCCTTTACATGGGGTCAGTTCTGTGCCAGGTGTAGTATTTTTCTATTGCGTCTATAATCAATCACAACAAACTTGTGGCTCTTTCAATTTTGGAGGTCAGAAGTCTGAAATATGGGTCACACCGGACTAAAATCAAGATGCTGCCAGGGTTGCCTGCCTTTGGAGGCTTTAGGGAAGAATCTGTTTTTTCTCACCTTTTTTTACTGGATTGGCAGAAAAGTTCATTTAGTTTTTTCCATAAGATGGCTCTAGTAGTGCTTAGTTACCTGTAATTTTGCTCAAAACAATTTTGTTAGATTGTATTGTGACAACAGTCCTTTAAGTGTGTATTTAAAGAAACATCAAAACTGGTGAATTTTTATGCAGCAGCCATTTTAATATTGAAGACCACTCTACCATCCTCTTCTATTTCCATGAGATAAGCTTTTTAAGTTTCCATGTATAAGCTATATCATACAGTTTGCATCTTTCTCTGTCTGACTCATTTCATTTAGTATAATGCCCTCCATTGTCTGTCCATGTTGCCACAAATGGAAGATTTTCTCTCTCTCTCTTAAATGGCTGAATAGTATTTTGTTGCATATAGACATAGACATGTACATGTTTTCTTCCAGGAGTTTTATGGTTTAGAGTTTTCCATTGAAGTCTTTATTCATTCCATTTATTTATATGGTGTAAGAAGGTGATCTAGTTTCACTGTTTGAATCTATCTGTCCCATTTTCCCAACACCATTTATTGAATAGAATGTCTTTACCCTATTGTATGTTGTTGCCTCCTTGAGCAAATAGTGATTGACCATACAGGTATGGGTTTATTTCTGGGCTCTCTGCTTCATTGATTTGTGTGTTTGTTTTTAATGTCAGTACCACACTGTTTTTGATTATCATAGCTTTGTAATATAATTTTCAGGTAGCAGGATACCTCCAATTTTGTTCTCTCTAAGGATTGCTATCGTTTATTCATGGTCTTACATGGTTATATATAAAATTTGGGATTCTTTGTTTTAGTTTAGTGAAAAATGCCATTGGTATTTTGATAGGACTTGTGTTGTATATATAGGTTGCTTTGGGTAGTATGGACATTTTAACAATGTTAATTTTTCCTATCCATGAGCACAGTATATGCTTTCATTTATTTGTACCCTCTTTAATTTCTTTCTAAAATGTCTTATAATTTTCCAAGTACAGGTCTTTTATGTCCTTGGTTAAATTTATTCCTAGGTATATTATTTTATTGATGGAATTGTGAGTGGCATTGTTTTCTTAATTTCTTTTTCTGATAATTCATTATTGGTGTATAAAAATGCAACTAATTTGTGGATATTTATTTTGTATCCTACTACTTTACTGAATTCATTGATCAGCTCTAGTCGTTTTTTGGTGTAATCTTTAGGGTTCTCAGTATATTGATATATAATATCATGTCATCTGCAAATTAGAGTTTTATTTCTTCCTTTCCAGTTTGGATGCTTTTTATTTCTTTCCTGATTACTGTGACTAGGACTTTCAATACTATGTGGAATGAGATTGGAGAAAGTGTATATTCCTACCTGGTTCCTCATCTTAAAGGAAATGCTTTTAGATTTTCCCAGTTGAGTATGCTATTAGCTGAGAGTTTGTCATATATGGCTTTTATTATATTGAGGTATGTTTCTTTTATTCCCATTTTGCTGAGAGGTTTTTTTTTTTAAATCATAAACGGGTGCTGGATTTTGTCAAATATCTTTTCTGTATCTATTGGTGTGCTCACCTGATTTTATCATTTATTTTGTTTGTGTGGTGTTAATTTGCAGATATTGAATCCTATATCCAGGAATAAATTCCTGTTGATTATGGTATATGATCTTTCTAAATGTATCAGTGGATTCAGTTTGCTAATATTTTGTTGAGTATTTTTACATATGTTCATCAGGGATATGTCTATTCTTTCTTTGTAGTATCTTTATCTGCTGTTGGAATTAGGATAATGCTGGCCTAAAATGAGTTTAGGAGTCTTCCTGCCTTGAATTTGAATTTTTTGGAATAGTTTGAGAAGAGTAGGTGTTAGTTCTTTATTTCCTTTCCTTTCCTTTTCTCTCTTTTTTTTTTGTTTTTGTTTTTGTTTGTTTGTTTTTTTTGAGAGAAAGGAGGAGGTGGAGGAAGGGGGGAGGGGAAGGGGAAGAAGAGGAAGAAAGAAACATCTATTTGTTGTTCCACTTATTTATGCATTCATTAGTTGATTCTTGTATGCACTGACCAGGGATCAAACTGACAACCTTGGCATATAGGGGCAATGCTCTAACCAATTAAGCTACTCTTCCAGAGCCTCATTGTGAGTTTTTCTTTGTTGTTTGGTAAAATTCACTTATGAAGTCAACTGCTCCAGGACTTTTGCTTGTTGGGAGTTTTTAAATTCTCCCAATACTTTGATTTTGTTGGTGAATACTTTGATTTTGTTGGTGAAATCTATGTGTTCAGATTTTCTGTTTCTTCTTGATTCAGTCTTGGAAGGTTATATGTTCCTACGAATTTATTTTTTCTAGATTGTTCAGTTTGTTGACATATAAGGTTTATAATCTTTTCTTTTAATCCTTTTTATATCTGTAGTTGTTACTTCTTTTTCATTTCTGATTTTATTTAGGCCTTCTCTCTGTTTTTCTCAATGATTCTGGTGGTTAAAGGTTTCTCAATCTTCCTTTTTTTTTCCCCCTAAAAAGTCAGCTCTTGGTTTCACTGACCTTTTGCAATGTTTCCTTAGGTTCTATTAAATTTCATTTATTTCTGCCGTGATCTTTCTTATTTCTTTTTCCTATTCACTTTGGGTTTTTTCCCTAGTTCCTTTAGGTGTAAGGTTAGGATGTTTAGTGAGGGTTTCTTGTGGCAGGCCTACGAGGCTATGAATTTTCCCCTTAAAACTGCTCCATGAAGCCCTGGCTGGTGTGGGTCAGTGGATAGGCACTGGCCTGCGAACCCAAAGGTCGCTGGTTCAATTCCCAGTCAGGGCATATAACCAGGTTGCAAGCCAAGTCTGAAGCTGGAGGCAGGTGAAAGGCAACCATACGCTGATGTTTCTCTCCCTTTCTTCCTCCTTTCCTGCCCAGCTCTCTAAAAAGAATGAATAAAATCTTAAAAAAACAAAACAAAAAACTGCTCCATGATTTTGTGTTGTTGTGTTTTCATTTTCATTTGTTGTAAGTTATCTTTTGATTTATTCCTTAATCTCGTTGTTAACCCCCTTCATTGTTTAGTAACATGTTTTTTAGCCTGTATGTGTTTGTGTGTTTTTCAGTTTCTTTTTTATAATTGATTTCTAGTTTCATTTCATTTCATTGTGATTGGAGAAGATGCTTGATGTGATTTCTGTCATCTTAAATCGAGACTTGCCCTAATGTGGTTTATTCTGAAAAATGTTTTATGTGCACTTGAAAAGAATGTATATTCTGCTGCTTTGGAGTGAAATGTTTATAAGATACCAATTAAATCCATCTGATCTTATGGGTCATTTGAGGATGCTGTTTCCTTGTTTATCTTCTGTCTGGAAGGTCTGATCTAGTCATTGATATTACTGTAGAGTTGATCTCAATCTCTCTCTTTTTTTCTATCTGTACATTTATTCCTTGCTCCTTTTGGTACATGTAGAGAGAAAGTGATAAAATTATCAGCTGAAAATAATTTCTTCTTTTGGTAGCAAAATATAAATTTGCTTTATAAAATATACTACTGAATTATATGTATTTACTTCAGTGCCATCATTCTGGTTCATTTTTTTATCTCAATGACTAATGATAGTTGAAGCAGAATCAGAGACGTGAATATAAGGAACAGACCTTCAGTGTGCAGAGGGGAGTGGGGAGAGGGAGGCAAAGAAGGGGAGCAGTTTAGTCAAGGAACTAGCATGGATGACCCATGGACATGGACAATAAGTGTGATTGACTGTGGGGTGGGAGGAGAATGGAAGGGTGGGGAAGGGGAGAGCAGGGGGTGGAAATGGGATGAATGTAATACAACAACGATAAGATTTAAAAAACAAGTGATCTCTTCTTTTAAGCCCATCAGTATTTGCTTTACATATTTAGATGCTCCTGTGTTGTGTACATATATTATCTTCTTGGATTAATCCCTTTCTCATATATAATATAACATCCTTTTTGGCTTTTTATTATAGCCTTTATTTTAAAGTTTCCTTTGTCTGATATAGGTATCACTACTCCAGCTTTTTATCCATTTCTATTTGCATGAGATATCTTTTTTTCCCATCCCTTCACTTCTGTTGTATGTGTCTATAAGAGACCCACCTCAGACTAAATGACATACACACAGCCTTATTCTTTTTTTTTTAAATTTTATTGTTGTTGTATTACATCCATCCCCTTTTTGCTCCCCTCTGTCCCCCTCAGCCTTATTCTTATGTATCCAGCTACCATATGTCTTTTGATTGGAGCATTGAATCAATTTACATTTATTTATTTATTTATATTAAAAAAAAAGATTTTATTCACTATTTTCAGAGAGAAGGGCAGGGAAGGAGGAAGAAAGAGAGAGAAGCATCAATGCATGGTTGCCCTTTACTTGCCTGCAGCTAAGGACCTGGCTGGAGAGCTGGCTTGCAACCTGGTTATGTGCCCTGACTGGGGAATCGAACCAGAGACCTTTGGGTTTGCAGTCTGGTGCCAATCCACTGAGCCACACCAGCCAAGTAATCAATTTATATTTAAAGTGATGTTGATAGGTGTGGACTTATACCATTTTATTATTTATATTTATGTTCCTCTTTTGTTTTTCTTCTTAAATAAGTCATTTTAATCTTGTAATACTAGTTTGTTGGCAGTGAACTCCTTTAGCTTTTTCTTATCTGGGAAGCTCTTTGTTTCTCCTTCAATTTTAAATGATAACCTTGCTGGGTAGAGTAGTTTTGGTTGTAGGTCCTTACTTAAAAAATTTCATGTCAATCCCTTCTAGCCTGCAAAGTTTCTGTTGAGAGATGATAGTCTTAAGGGAACTCCCTTGTAAGTAGTTGTCTTTCCCTTACTGCTTTTAAGATTCTCTCTTTGTAACCTTCATGTTTTAAATATGATGTGTCTTGGTGTGAGACTTTGGATTCTTTTGTTTGGGACTCTTGGTGCTCCCTGGACTTCTTTATCTCTGGCACCCATTGGTTTTGCCGGAAATTCATTGAGTTTTTCAGTCAAGACTAAGTGCAGACCTAGGCCGGATACTGCTAGCATTTCCTGAGCAGAGTGCAAATTTGGTGAGGCAAGGCCTTAAGGTGTTAGCAGGGAGGGGCTAGTGCATTTCTTTAGGCTAAGGCAGAGTGGAGTAAGAGTGCTTGACCCAGGAAAGATGGTGTTTGTGCACATTGTAGGTCAGGGGCTTGCATTAGGATGTTGGTGGCTGTCCCTCCAGCCCACTCTCTGAAGCCGCACAATTCAGTCTCAATGTAATGACTCTGGTCTCCTCCACATCACCCTCCCTCCACCAGAGCCCGGGGTATGTGTCCATGAGTATGATTTTTTGAGCTGGCTTTTGAAGAGGGCACTCAGGTTCCAGCAATCTCTTATTTTACCTGGGCAGATGGACTCCCTGCTGACCTTCACAGCCAGATATTCTGTGTGCTTCTTTGTCTGACGCTGGTGTGGTGGGCTTGAGTGTTTGGTGTGGGGCTGAGATTCATTCCTTCTGTGGGGTGACCTCTGCTTCAGATATCCCTCCAGATTCTCTGCCACCAACATGAATGTGGAGCCAGCCACATTCATTTCTCTGCCCTCATGCTGGTCTTGATGTGACTTCCTGTATTAGTCCTTAGTCATAAGATGTGTTCAGCTAGTGTTCAGGCACTTCTCCAGACTGGTCGTTCTCTGATTTAGTTTTGATTTTGCTATGGTTGTAGAAGGAGGTGAGTGCAATTTTCACCTACCTCATCACATCTTGGGTTCCCCTGTAGTCTTCTGTTGACTGAGATGTATAAGTGTGATTTGCATCTATTGGCTTTTCATTTTCATGATTGTTTTTATTTGTTTCACTTTTAGTCTATGTGTGTCACTAAAGTTGAAATGAGTCTCTTGTAGGCACTATACAGTTAAGTCTTTTTTTTTTTTTTTTCAATATAGCCATTCTCTATCTTTAGATTGGAGAATTCATTCCCTTTACATTAATAGTGATTATTGATAGGTAAGAATTGACTAATGCCAGCTTATTAATCTGGCTGTTTTGTAGCTCCTTTGTTCCTTGTTTTTTCTCTCTTGTTGCCTTAACTTTTGACTTGAAGATTTTCCATAATGATGTATGCTTTGATTCTCTCTTATTTTTTTGTGTGAACTTGCTGTAGATTTTGCTTTGTGGTTACATTAAGTTTACAGAAAATATTTTATAGCTATAACTTTACAGTGATAATTTTAATTTCATACACAAACTTTATCCTTTGCTCCCCCCTCTTATATTTTTGATGTCACAATTTACCTTTTTAAACATACTATGTATCCACTAACATTACTGTAGCTTTTTTTTTTTAATGGATGTTTTTCAGATTTTTTTATTCATTATTTTTAGAAAGGCAGGGAGGGAGGATGAAAGGGAGAGAAACATCAATGTATGGTTGCCTTACACCTGCCTCTAGCTACAGACCTGGCTGGAGACCTGGCTTGCAACCTGGTTATGTGCCTTGGCTGGGAATTGAACCAGCAACCTTTGGGTTTACAGGCTGGCACCAATCTGCTGAGCCACCAGCCAGGGTGCTATTTTTATTTTTAACAGTCTTATACTTTAATCTTTTACTGGTAGCACTCCACTGTGTTATAGTATTAAAGTATTCTAAGTTTGACTCTATACCTTCCTTTACCAGTGTGTTATATATTTTTATGTTTTCATGTTACTAGTTGGCATGCTCTTATTTCAGTTTAAGAACTTCTTTCAGCATGTTTTCTAAGGCAGGTCTTGTGATGAAAGTTCTCAGCTTTTGTTTGTGTGGGGAAGTCTTTGTCTCTTTCTGAAGGACAGTTTTAACAGGTATTCTTGGTTGGCAATTTTTTTCTTTTAGCACTTTGTATCATTAACTCACTCAAAATTCACCTATACCCTAATGGGGATTTGCTTATATGGTACAAGTTGTTTTTTTCTCTTCCTACTTTTAAGATTCTTTCTTTGATTTTTGATACTTTTATTGTGTGTCTTGGAGAGGATCTCTTGAGCTGATTTAGTTTGGTGATCTATGAGTTTCATGAACTTGGATCCCCAAATCTCTCCTCAGTTTGGGGAATTTCTCAGTCATTATTTCTTTCTTTAAATAAACTTTCTGCCCTTCTTCCCTTTTTCTTCTAGAACTCCAACAATTTGCATTTTTTATTGGCTCTCATAGATCATGTAGGCTTTTGCCACTCTTTTTCATTCTTTTTCGTTTTTCTTCTCTGATTAGATAATTTCAGTTGATCTGTCTTCAAGTTTACTTTTTCTTCTACTTGATCAAGTTGCATGTTAAAGCTTTGCTTGCTTCTTCAGTTTAGTCATTATATTCTTCAAAATTTCTGTCATTTGTCTTTCGTCTCTTTGTTGAACTTCTTATTTTGTTCTTCTGTTGCTTTCCTGATAATATTAAACTGTTTACGTGTTTTCCTGTAACTCTCTGTATCTTTAGAACATTTAAAAAATTCCTGTATCTGCATTTCTTTGCAGCTGGCTACTGGAAGTTTACTGTGGTCTTCTGGTAGAGCCATGTTTCTCTGATTCCTTGTGATCCCTATAGCTTTTCATTGGTATTTGTGCACATGAAGAATCAGTCACCTCTTCTACACATTATGGACTAACTTCCTTTAGGGAAGCCTTTCACCATTGGGTGAGGCATGCTGGAACATGCTGTGACCCCAGGTCTAGTGGTGCAGGGCACCCAGTACAGAAGTATATGACTGCACCAATTTTGGAGGGTAGCATGATGTTTTTTGACTAATTCCCCAGGGCTCCACAGCATTGGCATCTGTATGGTCCTAGCAAGTGCTGCAGAGGTCAGCAGTGACTGCAAGGGCTAGAGTTTTCAGGGGTATTTCTAAGTCAAGTGGCTAGGGACAGGTGGTATGCACATATTCACCTGGTGGGCTAGCTGACAGGCCTTGTGTAATGATGGGCTGGTTGCAAACTTACATGGAGTAGTGGGGGCCAAGGCAGGCAGCCTGGGCTGGGGCCAACTGTAGGTGTACTGGTATTTGAAGGGACACTACTGTGACCTCTCATTCTCACCATGGTCACACAGTAGTGGATACTAGCGATGGGGATTAGGTATGTGGGAGGGAGCATGCAGGTGCACAGCTGGAGTATCTAGCTGCAGGTGTATGCAATGGTGCAGACCAGTGTCAGAAGACTGGGCCCCATCTGGGCCCACAAGTAGCTGCAGGGCCCCAGCTATAGGCATGTTCTCTCATAGCTGCATAAACTTCCTGAGCATACACAGTAAGTGGAGCCTGAGAAAAGGGGTCAGCAGATGGTATGCAAATGTACAGCTGGAGGGGCTACACTGGAGTCTTGGACTCCTGCAGCTGCTTGAGGCCTGGGCTGGCTGCTGGTGTGGTTCCTGGGCTCCAGAGGGCTGGGTGGGGAGGGAGCATGGTAGGACATAGGTGGCTGGCATCAGCAAATGCCAATAAATGTGGGCTGAAAACTGGTGAAATCTGTAGGGCTTCTGCAGCATCTGTGCTGGCTATAGGTTCAGTTCCTTCAGTGGTGAAAGAGCAATTGTCTATAGAGCAGGTCATTGTGAACCTCTCTTGCTCTTTCTATGCAGCCATTATTGGTAGCTATTGCTTTTCTTCCTTGTTCTGAGCTGTTTCAGTATGTCCCTTTGCACGGAGAAGGCTGGGGAAGTGGATCGCTTACCCCCACTCTTTCCCCGTAATAGGAGCTCTTTTAGCTGGGGAGTTCCTTCTTGGTGTTGAGCAATACTGGCTTGGGGGATGGGATAATGCGGGTGAAGTGAAGCGCTCTTCCTTCTTTTGTGTGTGTGATCATTCTTAGATTTATTTTTGTTTAATTGTGTTGCTAAAGTTCTGTAAGAGAGCTCCCAGAACTGTTTTTGTTTGTGGATAGCTAATTGTTTATGTTTGTGAGAGGAGGAAGGCTGGGATCTCCTATGCTGTCCTTTTAGTGATGTTGCTCTCTTGGCTGGGTCCTTATTAAGTTTTCAGGGCTTTGTGATTCTGAGAAGCCTCTCATGTGATTTGGATGGTTCCTGTTATAGCCTGTTCACCTCACCAGAGTTGCTACATGGTCGGCCTAGCACATTCATTAATAGACTCAACGTCCATAAAAATTTTGATGTGATTGAGTGATATGCTAAATCTAACAAAATTTGACTTGAAGAGGGTAAAAATGAAAGATCTTAGAGATCTGGGGTTTCAGGTACATATTGTGGTGATATTTTTTTCTTTTGAATGCTTCCATTGGTGGTCACATAGAAATGTATAATAATATTTCCTCTACAGTTCTCTTAATTAGAAACTTGATTCAGTTGAATGAAGATCTTATGTCACTATCACGGTATGAAGGACTCTGGAATTGTTAAGGTCTTTTTCCAAACTTTATCCCTTGTATCAGTTGAAAATCATAGCCCAATATGTCATAGTTACTGATGATAGTGAACATTGGAAACCTTTTGTCAGACTGTACAGCATTCATAATTTTTTCCCAGAGAAGGAGCCACATATTTTACCCTACTCATGAGGTCACCTGTGATCAGTTTCTGTATCATTTCCTAAACTGTTCATGAAGATCACCCTATTATTAGGACTTTCCTCTTATTCTTCTGTTTCTCACTTTCTGGATCAAAATAAAGATTTTTATTTTCTTCCCCTAAAAATTATTATTTTTATTTTTATTATTTTTAGTGCCCCCCAAATGACATTTAATACTTCTATAGAAAAACTGTTTTTCTTTCGAACACTTTCCCCCAATAAGTACAGGGGTGATCAAAAATAGATTTTCAGTTGTTCATATGAAAAATATAATAATTAATAAATAATGCACAAATAGACTATTTTGCATATTTACAACTATAAAACTACTTTTGCTCACCCCTTTATTATGAAGTCCTGTTTTGTGCCAGGTATTGTGCTAGGCCATTAGGGTACAATAATGACTCCAACGACTATAGTTTCTGTTCTCAATATAGAGATTTGTTTAGTGATAAACATGGGGAAGCAATACATGAATAACCTATGTAAAAATGCTGTGGAAGAAACAAAAATAAGTTGATATCAAGTATAACATGTGAGACACCTATTTTAGATAGGATGCCTGGGGAAAGCTATGCAGAGGGGACATTTGAGAGGAGAGATGAAGATTGTATAGAGGGAACATGTACCAAGGTCGATGGATGGAGCTGGGAGGAGCTGACATAAGACTTGTATAAAAACAGGGTAAAGCTAAGTTAAGGGGCAAGAAAGGAAAGGATGAAGAAAGAGAGATGCATGCAGGTCCTTATTAATTGTAATGTATTTTAAGTGCTTTCAGAAGTTAACAATGGGAAGTGAGGAAGGTATAACATCATAGTAGTGCATGGTTGAAAGTTGTGGATATGGGAAATAAGCTAAGAGGCTGCATTTTTTACTAGGCTAGAAGAGATCTTTCATGGCTTGGACCAAAGAGAGAGGTAAATTGAAATAAAAACTGTTTTGGAGGTAAGATGAAAAGAGCATGTAAATAGAATGGCTGTGTGAGCAGGGTGAGGAAGGAAGAATCAGTTATGCTACCAAGATTTTGGGAGTGACCAAACAAGGTGGAGATTGACGCCACTTACTGAAGGTCTAAGGACTATAGAAGGCTTTTGGGGAAGGTGTCTTTTGGACTTAAGTTCGAAACCCAGTTTGAGAAATCAGGTAGTCATTTGGATATACGGGTCTTTGTTTTTCCAGAGAAGAGGCTCCAGATCAAGATTGAAATGTAGGGAACGTTAAAAAAATGAAATTTAAACTATAGCATGGATGAGACAAGACAGTGTAGAGAAGACAGAGCTCAGGAGCTAACCTTGAGGACCTCCGTCATTTAGACATTGGGAGATTGATAAACAGTTTGCAGCAGGAAAACCAAGAGCATGTGTTGGGAGCCTGTGAAGAAAATATTTCTAGGAGTGCCAACTGCTCCTTGAGATTAGATGAAGAAAGTGTTTACTTGTCATTCTTGGCAACCTGGAAGCCTTTGGGGTCTTTCCTAAGAGCAGTTTTGGTGGAGTGGTGGCAGATACTGATGGGAGTGGGCAGGTGAGTACATGGGAATTTGTAAGGAGGGGGAATAATGGGTGTAGACTTTTGATAATCCCTGTATGTCCATGAAGGGGATGGGACCCTGTGTGTCCAGCTAAAATAAGCACTGGAGTTTGACTTTTAAATTTTTTTAGATACAATAAGATCTTAAGTTGAACCATAAGAAATTGGTGACATTTGACTACTTTTGACTTAGCAAGAATGGCTATTTCCTATAGCGTGACCTAATAAAACATGTTTTATTATTGAGAATGAGTTGCTTTAGAAGGGGAGTTTGATGAAGCAGTGTTGAGAATTTAACCACAAGAATCTATATAGCCTTTGAACAGTTGAGAGAGATGGGGTTGGAGCTCACCAGCAGTGCCGGCCTTTGAAGTGGGGGTAGGGGAAGGCACATCAGTTTTTATTGTAATAGGAAGGAAGAAGAAGGTGTACAGATTCAGCTATGCTTCAGTGATCACAGCTAGTGTCTTACCTGGGGCACATAATTACATAATGTTTTCAGTTTACCTGTAGATGCACATTGATTGATTTTGTTCGGAGGGCTGAATGGGTACTGATCCTATTTTGCCTTGTAGGCTCTATTTTCTGTCTCAAAAATTTTTGATATCAGTGATTTTTTTGCTCAGGTTTTCTTTCACCAAAAGCGGGGTGGGGTGGGGAGCAAATACCATGACCTTCTTCCCCATTCCTCAGCGGTGCAACACCACGGCCTGCATTCCTATCGAACTGATTAGTAAATCGAAAAAATAAAGTAGTTGTCTCATAGGTGATTTTCTTGCCCTACAGAAAATTGCCTTTTTCAATATTACCATCAGTATTCTTTGAGTTATCAGCATAAGCGAAACATTATCTATGATTTCTGTTACTTTAAGATAGATTACGAGCACACCCTTTTAAGATCATACCACTCTCCTCTTGTGTACAGAATTTGCTTATGAGGTGTGTGTACCTCAAAAATTTCAGCTGTTTGGAGGGGCACTTTATTCCATTGCATAATGTAGTTTAGTAAATAATTTCCATTAAACTATTAGGCTGACATATCCCTAGGCCACACTTCTTTTTTCTTTTATTTAAAGTTAATTTACTGTTGTGATAGGCCACACTTTTCTTTATGAACTGCATTCAGTACAGAATTCCAGGTACTGTAATTATATCTTTAAGGCAACAATGACATTGAAATCATCTTTAGTGCCTTCAGGATCCTTTTTCCATGTAACATCCATCTTCTGTAATGTTTATTTTGAAGAATACTCTCCTCCATGGGTTATGGTACCAGGACCATAGTAAGACTACTGCAGAATCAACCCTCTTCTTTCTCAGTGCTTTTTGAGCTACAGGCAGCTTTGCTGTGTACATGACTCCCAAATTATCTTTTCTTGAAAGTACCAGAAGCTCTGGAGAAAGTTGGCACCCATGTATTAATTCACACACTATTAAGTGTCTGATAAAATATGTGGCATCTTTCAAAGCTCTAGGATGGTGGTATTTGTTTTTAGCTTTTCCAGCATGACTTTTCATGTTGGAAATTTTCATGGGAATTAATATCTTTAATGTTTTTAAATTTTATTTTAATTATAGTTGACGTGTAATACTTTCAGGTGTACAGCATAGTAATTCAACATTTAGGTACCTTGCAATGTGATCATCATAAGTCTAGTAACCATCTGTCACCATACATAGTTATAACAATATTATTGAGTGGTATTTTAGATTAAGTTAAGGCTTTATTTTATGGAGGTATGTGGCTTTCCTATAGGCAGGACAAGTCAACATGTTCTAATTCTGCTAGCCATCAGAGGAACTTTATTTGCTGTTGTCATCTGCTGTGGTAGTTATTACGAGCATCCTTGAGGTAGACCTGTATCTTCAGCGTTGGAAATACTGAACAGAATTCATAAGGAGAGATTTCAGAAAGCCACAGTCTGTGGTGTTGTGATGACTGAGTGAACAAAAGTTTTCCCCTTATTTCAGACAGCCTTTGATAATGTCTGTTTAGGAAAATATGTACAGTTTAGTCAGCTGTGTACCTAACTCTCAAATATTTTTAGCCTCTTTGGGTGAACTTTGAGTTATGCCATGAGTCGCCTTCGGCCTCTCCACCGAGAACCACTCAAACCAACATCAGTGTGTGCTTATAAGAAAAGGTTTGTAGTATATGTATATAACACTGTTCCACAGCTTTGCTGACCTGGAGCCTGCATGTTTGAACCAGATTTTCTTTGAACCCTGAACTAGTGTTGTACTGGTCCATCAAGTTTTCCTTTGCTTTGTCATTTCTAATCATAAACTGATCTATATTCTTTGTCTTGCTTTTCACTAGAGAAGGTGGGGCTTGTCCTGCAGGCTGAGTTCTGTGCTAAAACATTTCACTTCCTGCTTCTGAGGAACAGACTTCAGAGTTCTATCTCATGGACCTATGCCACCCACCTAGATGTGACAGTTAGCTTGAAGAACTGCAGTTTTGATGTGTGTTGAGGAGGGGGGAGGGTTATTTCCGTCTCTTTTAAGAAGAAAGGACTTTGAGAGCATTGTTGAGGTCTAAACAGGTACAAGGCTGGCTGTCTTGTGCTGCTTGTCTCTCGGATGTCAGGTCTTTGGGTATTCATTGCCCGTTATCATCTCTCCTAGCACCTCCCAAGATAATTACTGCTGATTTGCTTCTAATTTTGGCTACTTTTCCTTTTCTTATTCCAAAATGTCTTCCCTAGTCCCTTCGTAATTTTGTCAGTTTTCACAGTTTGCCGAAATGTCCATCTGTTGACTTTTCTCCTCTGGTTGGGCTGGCCAATAACCTAGGAATAAATTCCTTGTTTCTGTCAGCCTCCCCATTACAAAATCAACAATTGTTCACAACAGACAGAAGAAAAACAGAAATTCCCATAACTAGTTTTTACCACCTTGTTTATGGACTTCCAGATGTATTATTTTTCAAAAGGGTATTATCATGTCATGTATTTCTAAATTTTCGGTGACTGAAAACTATTCTGTGATATGAGATGTACCATTTGATCAGTCCTTTACTTTTGGAAATTTAGGTGTTTTACCATCTTTTGTCATGTTCATTCCTCCTTTTTGTTATTTAATAGTGATAGAATTTTTTGTTTCTGGGTATCTAGAGGTGTTTGTTCTCTATCTATATAGTTATTTTGTTAAACCTTAATGTGGACCTTTGGGGCATAGGATAGGCTGTTTCTAGGTACATTGTCACCTTGTGTGTTATGACGCATTTTTGTCTTCCCAGCATGTAGTGTTATACCTGGCATAGTGGGTGTTCATTAAATAATTACAGTTGCTTTCCAGAAATATAAGGGCCATTTGGCAAATTTATAACTATCTGCTCTGTATTTGAAACCCTGGGTATAGGAGTGAACAAGGTGTCCTTGTACTTACATGATGATGTTATTCTACACAGCAAGGTTTATGTTAAGAGAGATGGCAAGCATGTTTATTGTGAGGGTCAATTAGAAACCTAAAAGTCACACCATAGAGTAGAAACAGTCTAAATGAGTTAATAGTGTGGTTACTTGGGGGATGTTCATGCCAGTTTTTTCAAGCATGGTGCTAATTAACAATTGACTGATTGATTTTTCTGTGGATGATAGTTCTTTTTTTTTTTTTTTTCCATTGCCATTTCTCCCTTTTATATCCTCTTCCACCTCCACCTGCCTGCAATCACCACACTGCTATCCATGAGTTCTTTCTCTTTTTTGCTGGATTTTGCCAGCACCCCTTGCAAGCTGTCAGCCCACTCTCTGTCTCTATTTTGCTTGTTCAGTTTTTTCATTAGATTCCACATATGAGTGAAAACATACGATATTTATCTTTGTCTTGCTTATTTCACTTAGCATAATGTTCTCCAGGTCCATGCACGCTGTTGCAAATGGTAAGATCTTCTTTCTTATGGTTGAGTAGTATTCCATTGTGTAAATGTCCCGCAGTTGTTTTATCCTCTCATCTGTTGATAGGCACTTGGGCTGCTTCCATATCTTGGCTAATATAAATAATGCTGCAGTGAACATAGGAGTGCATGTATTCTTTTGAATTACTGTTTCTGGTTTTTGTTTTTTGTTTTTGTTTTTTGGATAAATTCCCAGAAGTGGAATCATTGGGTCATCAGGCAGTTCTATTTTTAATTTATTTCAGGTATTTCCATACTGTTTTCCACAACAGTTGCACCAATCAGCATTTCCACCAACAGTGACAGGATCATCCACTAGTGTTACTAATTGCGATGACATGATCGTTTTTAGGTTCATATGTTTTGGCTTTTAGAAATAACTAGAATCAGTTAGAGTTAAATTTAAAATTTCATTCCTGAATATAATATGTTATTGTACATAGTGACTTTAGAGATACAAAGATATTTTAGGGCTGGATTTGGGGTAATAGGAAATATATCCCAAAATATTTTCGGCTCTTGTGTTGCACATTTTAAAATATGATTAAACAGCGATTGTAGCCATGGAGAAGATTTTCTGCTGTAAATTGGTTGTTTCAACAACCCTGCCAGCTGTTCATGCTTTCTGTGATCCCACTTATAAAAGTGGGAAGTGAAGGGTGAGTGGCTGCCCTCTTGGGCAGGCACAGAATTTAAAAAAAAAAAAAATCTGTGTGTCTTAGTGAAGCTATAATAGATTTTCACGTAGCTGCCTTTTTGTCTCTTTCTTTTCTTTTCTTTCTTTTTTTATTGTAGGGCCAGCTTTCAATGTTGCAAGAAAAAATAGACCATTTGGAGCGTTTGCTAGCCGAGAATAATGAGATCATCTCAAATATTAGAGATTCGGTCATCAATTTGAGCGAGTCTGTGGAGGATGGGCCGAAAAGTTCACAAGGCAATTTCAGCCAAGGGGCTGGCTCACCTCTTCTGTCATCGAAACAATTGTCCTTAGCAGTTGACCCTGAAGACTGTATGTTTGCTTCACAAAGCGGAAGTCAGAATTCAGATGTGCAGGTAATGTATACATTTATTAACAATCACTAGGCTTTGTTTTTTTTTTTTTTTTTTAATCTTTGGTCTGAAATCTGTTCTTACTTAGTAAGTTACTTAGCTCTCTGGATTCTAGTTTGTTTTGTGATTTAATTAGCCACAAGGTCAATAATATTCTTTTTTAGTGATAAAATTCTGTAATTCCATGTTTATTATTTTTTACTTCATGAATGGCCATTTTGTATGCTTCTTAGGTGTTATTTTCTATAATAGTTGAAGACCTTTAGAGGTTTAAATTTGGCCAGAGAGATTTTCTTACCTTCCTTTGGAGAGTACAAGAGAAAGCCCTACTCATACTGTATCACTGTTATACATTACAGGTTTGACACAGTGTAGAACTTTATTCTTTTTGCTGAATACCACTTTATGAGAAGGAAGGGGAATATTCTAGAGCTGTGCTATGGAGCCACTGTCCTCATGTGGCTACTAAGTATTTGAAATATGACTAGTTAAAATTGAAACATGCTCAAATTATAATATACACACGAAGTGTTGAAGAATTAGTGTGAAAAAAATAAAGTATCTTGTTCATTTTTATATCGATTATACAATGCAATGGTAATTTTTTAATATATTGGGCTGAATGAAATATATCATTAAAATTATTTTTGGTTATTTCATTTTACTATACAATTAAAAATTAAGTATTTGGCTTGTAGTATCCTTCTCTTGGATCACACTGTTTAGGGAGCTGAATACTAGGATAAGAAAGAACTGCTTTTCCTAAATTTTGGGTGTGTCCCTCATATTTTTCTGTTCTGCAAATTAGCAAAAAGCTGTGTTTAACTTTATACTGTAGATCAGAAATTGGGACTTGGGACAGGACCCTTGGTGGCTTCAGAGTAGAATTTTTCACTAGCTCCTGGGGATGGAGAAGAAGATAGGATATTGAGGCCATGGCTCACACAGGCCAAGCCAGAGAGAGGGAACAGTGGAGGTGGCCAGGCATCATGCCTGCAACTTCATCAGCTAGTTTGTGGCCCAGTGCAGAGAGGATCAGGAATCTATCTTGTGCTTTGAAAGGATATCTATTTCTGTAAGGCTC
Source organism: Noctilio leporinus (assembly GCA_004026585.1). NCBI lineage: Eukaryota > Metazoa > Chordata > Mammalia > Chiroptera > Noctilionidae > Noctilio > Noctilio leporinus. The sequence continues at coordinate 27,244 of PVIW01004349.1, forward strand.
TGCTTTGTTCAGGTTTTAATTAACTATCTTTTAAAGAGAAATAAAAATCCCCTTTTTTTGGTGGGAATGGGGTGTAAATCTGGGATGAACAGAAAAAGAGGTACAGAGCAACAGTGGAAGGTAGGCGGAGGGAGGCAGCCTGGACTGGGAGATCTGCAGGACCAAAGTAAGTGTTGAAAGGAATAGCAGAGACTGCTAACACATCCTTCTATTCAGTTGCTTCCCAAAGATTTGTGTTGACTTATCCTTGGAACATTATATTTTATTTGTCAAAGTCTTAAATACCAAAGTGAGAACTATGTTATTGCCTGAAAATACGTTGTATACTTTCATGAAACTTGCTTGACAGCTTTAAACATTTTTTATAGCTCATTTATTTATTAATTAGGATGTAACTTTTACATAATTTAAATTTTACCAAAGGGTGATTATATTTTTTGTCACGTTTAGTGTTATCGGCAGTATGCTCAGTAAACGTTTTTAGGGTTTTTTGTTTTTTTTTTGTGGAGTGGAGCAGTATTTTTTTCCTTTGTGTGCAAATAGATTATTACCTAGAAGGAATACTGCATTGGAAACTTAGAAAACATTTCAATATTTAAAAGCTAAATCTCAATTTTAAAAAATTCTTCCATTTTTAACCTGGTTGACCTTGTTAGAGTTTTATATATTTTTGGAATAAAAAAAGGTAAACATAATGAATGCTAAATGAAAGGAAGCAAGCAATAAATGTGTTTTCATTAAGATTCAGGTTTTAAAATATGAGATTGAGTATAAATTAAAGACAAAGTAAAAAATAATTTTCAGTTAATAATTGTGTTTGAATTGGTCATAATCAAAATTTTTTGGTTTGTTGTTCAGTTCCTATCTATTACTGTTACATTGCATTGGGAGTAAAGCAAGGGAAGAGAAAATGAATGAAATTATTATTTTTTATTAGAAGCAGATGAGGAGGGGATTATTTATCAGGACACTATGTAACACAGGTAGCATTTTAAGCCTTTAAATGGTGATTAGATGTTTTCTGCCTTAAACTTTTCATGTTGTCAGAAATAATTTAATCCTGTTAAATATATACTCAGTGTACAACAAAAAGTTGTTTTGAGCAAATATTTTTAATATTAAATGGGTAATGGTTATATAAAATTCAGCTTTATTTTTTGTCTTTTATATTTTTAGATGTTGGATGTTTACAGCCTAATTCCTTTTGACAATCCAGATGGTGGAGTTTGGAAGCAAGGATTTGATATAAACTATAAATTGAATGAATGGGACACTAAGCCCCTTCAAGTCTTTGTGGTGCCTCATTCCCATAATGACCCAGGTAAAATTTGCACATCAAAAAACTAGAGGTTATTAAGCCCCCTGTAGGCACAGTTTTAATGAGAACCTGGTGGGATCCACTTCTCAATTTTTTAAATGTTTCTTGACTTTAAACAGTATTCTATTTCTTTTATATATCATTGTATTTTGAATTCTTTATCAATTTAAGGATAATAGTTGTGCAGTATGAAATAGTAATACCACAAGAAGGCTTAGTTTGGGGGGCAAAAGTTGCACTCATTTATGGTACTGATCATCCATTTTAGTTAGTGTAACATACTACATGGGAGAATTATTTCATGTCTGTAAACTCTACATTAAAAATGTCAGAATGCTCGAGTCTTTAAAATGAAGTAGTATAATACAAAGTGGTTAAGAGACAGACATGGGTGAGTTCTAACTTTATCATGTTTATAAGGTTAGACAACTTTAGGCAAGTTACTTAATCTGAGAGTGAGTTTTTTCCCAGGTGGAATCAGGATAAAGTACTTCTTTTTTTTTTTTAATTTTATTGTTGTTTTGCTCCCCTCTGTCCCCCTCCCCACCCACCCATTCCCCCCAAAGTCAATCCCACCTGTTGTCCATGTCCATGGTTCCTTTATACTAGGTTCTTGTCTAAGCTGCTCCCCTTCTTTGCCTCTACCTCCCCCTCCCCTCAACCCCGTTCCGCTGACCACTGAAGGCCTATTCCTTGTATTCATATACTTGGTTCTGTTTTGCTTGTTGTTAATTTTGCTCATTATTGTCCCATAATGGGTGAGATCATATGATATTTGTCCTTCACTGACTGGCTTATTTCACTAAGTATAATACTCTCCAGTTCCATCCATGTTGTTGCAAAGGGTACAAGTTCCTTCTTTCTTTCTGCTCTATAGAATTCCATTGTGTAAATGTACCAAAGTTTTTTGATCCAATCATCCACTGATGGGCACTTAGGCTGTTTCCAGCACTTGGCTATTGTAAATAGTGCTGCTATGAACATAGGTATGCATAGGTTCTTATGAATTGGTGTTTCAGGATTCTTTGGGTATAGTCTAAGTAGTGGAATTGCTGGATCAAAAGGCAGTTCCATTTTTAGTTTTTTTAAGGAAACCCCATACTGTTTTCCACAGTGGCTGCACCAGCCCGCATTCCCACCAACAGTGTATGAGGGTTCCCTTTGCCCCGCATCCTTGCCAACACTTGTTGTTTGTTGATTTGTTGATGATTGCCATTCTGACAGGTGTGAGGTGGTATCTGAATGCAGTTTTAATTTGCATCTCTCTGATGCCTAGCGATGCTGAGCATTCTTTCATATGCCTCTGGGCCCTTTGTAGGATAAAGTACTTCTTAGGGTGAAATGTAAGGGCACGATATGTGGTGAAGTAACGGCTATCACTATCGTTACTGTAATTGTTATTCCATATGATGACTTTTGTTTCCTATTGAAGCCAGAGATTTTCCCCCAAAGTAAGTGGAAATTGCTAAAATTATAATGGAAATTGATTTGATGTATACACTTGTTAGTGTAAACAAACAGGCACAGAGTAAATTCCCAATGAATGTAGTTACAGGATATTTTTAGACTGTATTTACAAAGACTTTTTAAAAAATAATTAAAGGACTTATCAATACTTCTATTTGTTCTTTATCCCAATTTCTCTGTTACTACTATCAGAGGAAGCACTTTTCATTTAGTATGTTGAAGGTGTTTTTTCTTTACTCCCAGCATTCATTTCCTACTTGTATTCTTTCATACTAGCTTATTACCATATATTCCTTTTTATCTTTTTCTATGACAGTGGAACTAACAAGTTAGTGTCTGGACACATGATTTGATGAAATGTGTGTGTGTGTGTGTGTGTGTGTGTGTGTGTGTGCGTGCATGTGTATGCTTTCCTTTTATGGTTGTGGGAGGTAGTTAGGGAGATAGAGCTTGGATCCTGAAATGTTTGAATTTCCAGAATACTTGATTTTTAGTAAGTGCAGAGGTATAAAATATATGAAATGAATAATGTTTTTTTGAAACTTGTGTTAAGTGTTATCATACATCAACTTCTGACTTGGTTTCTCTGTCTTACGTCTTTATCTTTCTATAAATACCTATTATTTTTATTAGGTTTTTCTCTTACACGTTTACATCATCTTTCTCCTCCATCTTAGCCTGTCTTTTCAAATCCACACTCAAGGATGGCTGGGCATCCTTGAGGAAAGACTGCAGGGATTTTGAGCCAGGCAGAATGAGGCAGGCATCCCCACTCCACTGTATACTGCCCAGGTGCCATTAGGCATGCTTATTTGTGTATCTGTAAAATGGAGATCATACAGGTGGCGTAGCATCTTAAGCAGGAGTTACTCTGAAGTAAGTGTAAAGATGATGCAAATTGTATTGAATCAAAATAACACCAGGTTAAGTAGTGTATTTGCATGTAGGGGATCCCTATTGTTACAGAACAGAAAGTGTTTGTTCACCTGGCATTAGTAGAGCCAAACACTAAGTACTGGGAGTTGCGTTGGAGAAATAAAGGCTGTTTTATTGGTGAGTGATGCCATCCAGGAGAACTGAAAGCTCACTCTCAAAAGCTTGAGCTCCTTGATGGCTTGTGAGTTAGGGTTTGGAGTCATGCTGGGAGCTGCTTGATTGGAGGTGAGGTAGGGTGATGAATTACTTCTTCACATCTTGAGGACAGCTTTGAGGTCTTTTCTGGCGTCCCATTGTCTGGCCTCATGGGAAAGTACCCAGTAAGAGGAGGGTTGTTCCACCTTAGGGCTCAGGAACTGAAAACACCACTTAGGTCAGGATGCTGTCCGACCTGTCGGAGGTCCTGAAGCATAACCATCAGTCAGGTCTCCTCTACTATCTTCTGCTGCCTTGGATTGCAGATTTTCAGGGGAAAGGTTAGGTTAGGAAAGGTTAGCTCTTTGGGGGAGCAGGGGAGAGAGGCAGGATTTCTAGAGCTAGGATTTAAAACTAAATTTAATCACAGCCATAAGGACCCTTGGTTTCAATATGAGAAAGGCAGTTTGTTTATGTCAGACTCTCACCTCTCAGTGTGGTGAGTTGCTTAAACTTCACATGTGGGGCCTGAGACTGCCTATAGGACTCTGGATATTTTTTTCTATAAACCTCAAATCACTCTGAAATACACTCTTGGTGAGTGAAACAGCAGCAAAGCTACTTGTAAATGAATGGTTTCCTCCTTTCTCTCTGCCAATCACTGTGTACTTTAATTTTTGTCACTTAACTGTGTGATGTGATTCCAGTATATACTATATTTTGTAGGTTTATCGATACAATTCTCAGTATGCCTTGCAAGTCTTCATGTGAACCATCTCTTCTCCCTTTTTAAAAAAAATGTTTAAGACCTTCAGTATCATTTCCCCTTTTCTGTTCCCCTCAGTTTCCATAAATCTCATTTTTTGTTATTCTGTAACATGGGCACTTAACAACAAAATTTGTGCCAAATATTTTATAAACATCTATTTCCCCCAATAACCCTGAAGGTTAGTGCCCCCACCCATGATGAGGATTGTTACCAACCTGCCGATCTAACATAGGTAGTGACATCAGAATATTTTCCTATTAGTTTACCTGGATCTCTCAACTGAATAAACCAGAATGGCAGAGACCATGTGTGTCCTGTTGTGGTCTGTCCTCATTGCCCAGCCCTACACTTGCCATATTATTATAGTTGCTGCATATTTGTAAGGTCTTCTCTGAGCAACCTCCATGCCCATTGACAACTTTCTCACACTATGCAACACACCCACACATATGTAAATATTTATAGCACTTTTGCCGGGTCTTCTCACTAGAGTGTAAACTCAATGAGGACTCAACACTTTTTCTTACTAACCACTGGGTCACTAATGCCCAGAATAGTAACTAGCGCATAGTTACAGACTCATTCAGTTAAATGAGATAATGAATGAAGGAATCTGACTGCAGATTCAGATGAAATATCAGACCTTGGTCCATGATTTTAACTCCTCTCCTTTCCTTCTTCCTGTTATCAACTTTTTATATCTTAAAAAAAAAAAAAATCTTAGTTAAAATAAACTTTGTAAATACCAAAAACACATGATATCGAGCTCATCAAGGGCAGGGGGATTGCCTTTTAGACTGCAGTTAGTATGTTGTTGTGGGAGAAGACACCTTGAGTAACTAACTGTCCCTGGCCGTAGTAAAAGAATATGTCTGTTGGTATCCTAGCAACCACAGTGGAATCTTTTTGTCTTAGTAAAAGATGTTATTGACCCTTACCCTCAGCCCTTTTCCACCTGAGGAAAAAAATGGTCAGAAGCCAACCTTTTAAAAGTAAAGTGAATTTTGCTCCCAAGCAAAATTCTAGAGAAAAGAACCTGCTGACTTTTTTAAATAATTTCACTGCTCCTTAACGAATGTAGAATTTAGCTAAAGTAAATTATTCTGTGAAAAGTTGAATTATTCAGATCATGAAAAACTACTTTTTCAGTGGATGAAGCATGATAGGTAAGTGTACATATATTACAAGTCAAATGTGACTCTGTAATGGGAAGCCTTAGTATAATACTCCTAAATGAAAGGGCAGGTAGACAATTTACTTTCTAAATGAGGTTTAGAGATTGTTTCTCTGCAGCAACAATTTAAAACAAACTAGCTCAGTATTTTGTTTCATCTGTGGAGTTTTGTCTGTTGGAGTTAGAAATATTTAGTCCCCTAACTTAAAGAATTATGTTGCTTTGTTTTATATATGTAAATATTTTTTCTTTTTGGCTCACCTTGTGAGATATCTAATATCTCACAGGAAAGATAAATTTCAAATTATGTTAATATTTTAATAAAATTCTTAATTATGCCTTCTTTTGGTAATTGTCATACAATATTTTGTATGGTTTACATTAGTGAAAAGAAGATTGGAAAGGACTTGTTAAGTAAAGGCTGATAATGCTGTGCTGTTGTGCTTTTGACAAGTTTTGAATCATGGACCATGAAATTAAATGGTAGTTGATTGATACATGTTCATGTCGTATTTAATAAGCTGATTAAAATACAATTACAGCACCTTTGTATCTACAATCTTAATTCTTTGCTTCCCACTAGTTAAACTGCTGAAATATTTAGGTAATTTTCCTTCAAAGAAATCACAGCATGTAAAGAGAAGATAAGGTATAGTAAATGGAAAGTTGGACAGCATGTTGTTAGTTAAGCAATTTGTAAAATGAACATCGGAAAATAATCCCCCATGTGGTGTGACTCCAAAATAGAAGGAAGATTTAGGCTCAGGAGTCATACTGCAAAATAATTTTCTTTTATGCATTTGCAGAATTTTTATTGACTTAAATGAGTAATTAGGATTTTTTAAACTGAAACAGGTTTTTGCATTTTGTTAATATGATAACTTGAAATGAGTTTATGTATCCTTAATCTTTAAAAAGTTGGTGAACAAAAACGTGAGGGAATTACGGAGCAACATTATTGTAAGACTTTCCTTTTTTTTAAATTTTTTTTATTTTATTGTTGTTGTATTACATCCGTTCCCTTTTTGCTCCCCTCTGTCCCCCTCCCCACCCACCCATTTCCCACCTGTTGTCCATGTCCATGGTTCCTTTATACTAGGTTCTTGTCTAAACTGCTCCCCTTCCTTGCCTCTGCCTCCCCCCTCCCCCCATCCTTTTTCCCCCTGACCACTGAAGGCCTATTCACTGTATTCATATATTTGGTTCTGTTTTGTTCATTATTGTCCCGTAATGGGTGAGACCATATGATATTTATCCTTCACTGACTGGCTCATTTCATAAGCATAATGCTCTCCAGTTCCATCCATGTAAGGCTTTTCTATTCCAGTTTTGTTAAGCATAGTTGGGCAAGACCCGTGTAGGGTGGGAGGCAGTGGTGACTTAGGACTCAGGCAGCCAAGAGCACCCACCAATGGAATGTGATGGTTGGAGAGGGAGAGATTTGTATGTTAGCACAGTTTGGGGGAGTACTTTGTTCTGTTTAGCTGTTGTAAGATAAAGTGAGTTCTTTGGTTTTGGCTATCGTGAATAGGGAATTTGAGTTTCTGGAGTTAAATTGTGAGGAAGAACTGAGAACTGGCATTCATGGCTTGTGAATCCAGGAAAAGCCTGTTGTGTATTACTCTTATTTCATCCCCTCTGCAACCCTGAAAATTGGTAAATTAAGCCCCATTTAAGAGGTGAAGGTAATGAGGGTAAGGTAGGTTTGGTCATTTCTTTTTACAAGGTCAGTCATTTATAAATTGACTGAGATGGTAAATTGCAGTTCAGATTTGCCTGATTCTAAGGTCCACATTTTTTCTATTTACCATACTGCCTCTTCAGTTACTTTATCTAGTGTAAATGCTGTCATTCTTCTTACTCTATGGGCATTGGCTGATTCAGTGCATTTATCTGAACTTTGAGTTAATAGGTTGCCAAATTTACCTGAAAAAAGAAAAGAAACAGGCTACTCAGTGAAATTTGAATTTCAGATAAACAATAAAAAATGTTTACTGTAGATGTACCCCAATATCATGAGACCTACATATACTAAACATTTATTTATTATTTATCTGAAATTAAAATTTAACTGTCATCCTCTATTTTATCTGGCTATTTATTTATTTTTTTATTCATAGAGGGAGAGAGGGAGCAAAACATGGATGTGTGAGAGATACACACATTGGTTGCTTCTCGCATGCCCCTAATTGGGGACCTGGCCTGCAACCCAGCATGTGCCCTAACTGGGAATCAAACCAGTGACCTTTTGGTTTGCTGGCCAGCACTCGGTCCACTTAGCCACACCAGCCGGTCAGGGCTTATCTGGCAATCTTATATGCTAAGAAAATGGTAGTATTTAAGGTAAGTATTTACATGGCTCTTTAAAATTGTTTTTTTAAGAAATCTCTGGAATTAGTATAATGAGGTTCTTGTTTTGTAGGGGAAAACTCTCCATTGGGCCTCTGACTGGGCTGCATTCCTTAGCATCACATATGTCAAGTAGCACTTAACACATTGTTTACTGGTCAGGTAAAAACTCCTGTTTTCAAGCCCAAAACCGTTAATTAACCGGGGCTTGCACTTGAGTTACCATTTACTATAAAATTCCCAGTCAACATTGTGTTAACCAATAGCTGGATATAGTTTGCTACAAGAGTTAACTCCAGTTGGCACTTGCACTAGTTTTTGTATAAAATTGGCTGTCAACACTGTGTTAAGAGAGGTAGGTGGTCATTTAAATGTCTCCCTAATCCCCAATTTCAGTTACTTTTGTTTCTTTCAAGCTTGAGTGCTTCAGAGTTTACCAGTGCCTCATTGTATAAACAAGTGCTAATAGTTACAGGAATTTACTGTGTTTCAGGCACTGTTCTAGGTTCTTTACAGATGTTAAATCCTGCTCTCAGCAACTTTATGATGAGTACTACTGTATACCATCATTTCATAGATGGGAAAGCTGAGACAAAAAAGAGAATAAGTAGTGTATCTGAGGAAGGGGTCTGGGTTTGGACCCAAGCCTTCAGGCTCTGATTTCAGGACTTGTCACTTTTATCCAATGTTGCAACCACAAATAGAACTTAAAGGAGGAAAGTCTCTTAAGCGTTTTCAAGCCAAATGTCATCTTATGTTACATTATTAATCATATGGAACATTTTATGAACTATCTTGCAAAAGTAGACATCTTACCTTATTGTTTCCTGTCTCCCTTTATTTTTCCTTCTGGTCTATCCCTATTAAAATGGATATTTATGACTTTAAAATATTACATTAGCACATGAGATGGTGAGTGGTTTTCCTCATTGCTACATATTTTACAGTTAGAAAGTGATTTAGAAGCAATATTTTCCAGCTTTTAAAATAGTTTCTTCCAGAAACTTGGATAATTTGCCTCACTATTTGCCTGATCTTAAAGCTAAGTATCCCCCACACATATTCTAAGAGTAACTCCTTAAAAGTATGTCAGTTTTTCTTTCACTTCTACTGAGGTCTCATTACAGACACTTCTCATGATTTTGAACAACTGAACTGTTTTGGGAAGACTGGCTAGACCTGAAGTGTCCTCATTTGGTGTGAGTCCTTAAATTAAGAGGGAGGAAAATCAGTTGAGCACAGATTTAGACATTATTTTGGAGATGGACATCACAGTTGTAGATATCGGGTATCAAGTTATGCAGGTCATTTAAAGGGCACTTAGGAAAGCAATATGGTAAGGGGTCACAGTTGGATATTATACATATCCAGCTGAAGGATGAACAAAGCCGTAGCTCTCCTAACAGTAGCGCAATTGGGTTCTTGTGGTGTGGGATAGAATTTCCGGTGACAGTATCTTACCTGAGTTTCAAAGTGCATGTATCTCCAGCAATTTAAAGAAAGTGAAGCTGATACGCTTTGAAAACTATTAGATGACACTGAATCACCTGGAAAAAATGGTTAGGTTATTTTGGAAACCCGAGTCCGAAAGCATTTAGTGGAATCAGCAGGTTTATAAGTTTCCAAACATTCATGGGTCTTTTGAAAACAAAAGCTTAATCCTGACTCTTCTCTCTTGGAAAATTTAGTCAGTTACTAAGTTCTCTTCAGTTTGCCTCCTTGGCTTCTTATTTTTGTCTGTTTCCAGTGACGTTCATTAACCATTTTTAAAAATTTTAATCTTAATTGTATTTTTCCCCATTACTGTTTAGTTCCCTTATACCCACCTCCCCCCAGCAATCACCACACTGTTATCCATGCCCATATTTTGAAAGCAGAATTATTGTCATGGCCTCATTTCCTGTTTCTTTCTACTTTCTAAAATTCTATACTTTTTACTCAAGAAGTTAATTTTCTTCTTTTTTTTTTTTTTTTTAAAGATTTTATTTCATTATTTTTAGAAAGAGGGGAAGGGAGAGAGGCAGAGAGGGAGAGAGACATCAATGTATGTTGCCTTTCACCTGCCTCCAGCCACAGACCTGACTGGAGACCTGGCTTGCAACCTTGTTATGTGCCCTGGCTGGGGAATCGAACCTGCGACCTTTGGGTTCGCAGGCCGACGCCTTATCCATTGCGCCACCAGCCAGGGGTTAGTTTTCTTTTTTTAATTTAATCTTTATTGTATTTTTTCCCATTACCATTTGTTCCCCAGTTATTTTTCAAAGTACAAATCAGAAAACCTTAACTCTCTTCCTCCCAAGTTTTCAGTAAGAAACAAAAATGGTTCAGAAGGTTTCCAGTGATCTGAGGCCCCACTTTTATTTTCTTTTCTCTACTCCCACTGTGTAAGCCTCAATGCAGCCATACCTAGCTGCCTTCTGCTTCTTGAAATTGCCTCCTACCCTCCTGGCTGAGTGTCTTTTTGGTATACTCGTGCTGCAGTTCGGAAATACCACCTTTTCCCTCTATCCAGATGATGACTAATCTGAGACTCTCTCTTTTTCCTTTCTGGTAGGAATTTACCATTTCTTTATTCTCACAGCATTTGTTCATATATTCACTATAGAATCTGTTTCCATTTAGATGAGCTTTATTGCTTTGCCCTTATTAGATGCTTGTGTTTGAATGAATAAACCAGAACAGAATGTTAATTAAAACTCTTTCACAGTTTATTAGTGGGGGAAAAGCAGGCTTACTTTTTAATAAAAATTAATCAGCAGCATATGTGAGTTATGGTAATACCAATTAAAAAGGTATGTGACCCTTAAGTGTAAGACTGAATGTTGCAGTCAAATATTGAAGAATTTGACAAATGATGGAAGAAAGCTATTGATGGAAAATAACTTAATTACAAAAATAATAATTTTTTATATGAGCCAAATTTGTATTTACTTTTACGTTAGAGAATATTACATTAAATATTAAATGTAATAGCTTGAAGCTTAAGTTGTATTTTTAAATACTTATTTGCATATAATTCTTCTTTACTCAAAACCTTTTTTATGCTTTCTTAACAGTTGGTAACTTCTGAGTGAAATTAATGTACTCATTAAAAAAACATTATTGTAGTAGTTAAAATCAAAAAAATGATTTGAGGGATATGCCTTTTTCAAGATGAGTATTTTAGCTCATTTTAGGGCTCACAGAACCTTTTCAAAATATTAACTATGGTTATTATCAGAGTAAATGGGTGGGGGGAGGTAGAAGAAGGTATGAGGGGATAAATGGTGACAGAAGGAGACTTGACTTGGGGTAGTGAACATAATACAGTATACAGATGACATATTACGGAATTGTACACCTGAATGCTACATATTTGTATTAACCAGTGTCACCCCAATAAATTCAATAAAAAAAAAAAAAGATAAAAGAAACTTAAAGATGTTTGTCAAAAATTATTAGCATCAGAATAGACAGTGGACATATTAGAGTTAGTAGTGTATGATATCTTTTACCTTGGGTTTCGTTTCTAGTTGAAATATAGTAAACCTGCATTTATGTTACACACGCCCTTTTTTTTTTTTTTCCAGTCCTTTTGGCCATACGTCATCATTCATCTATCAAGTGCTTATTGAACTCTTGTTTAGGCTTCTTATCAGGTGTTAGATTCAGGAGAATTGACTAGTTTGAAGTTTCAGTTGGCATGTTCCCAGGTCTACATCTAAAATTTGCAGGACCAGAGGCAAAAATACATGGTGGTCCTCAGACTCTTAAGTTTGAACATTTAAAAGTTATAAATCAAGCTAATAAATTGCTAAATTAAATAGGTCTTTTCACCTGCCTTGAGAAATATTGTAGTTCAGTAACCTGGAAGGTCAAGTGTGGGTTCAGATTGCTGGGACTCCAGGTCCCTACCGGAATGTGCTGGTATGTGGAGAGAGTGAGCCTGTGGGGCAGCCCAACCCTTTCCTCCTACATCTGGTCCTTCTTGCAGATATATCAGCAATCTTGGCACGGCTCTACAGATGGCAGCACCTTGGCCACCACTCAGGCTAGGAAGGTTACTACCTGCAAGGTTGACTGCCCTGACAGGGAGGCTCTTAAAGCCGGCTTGGGGCTATTTGGACACGATTTCTGGGCCTTGGTACTTGAAAGGGCAAGGCAGGCTCAGTATGGGCCTGCTTTTTGACCTGTGGATTTATCATGTGGAAACAGATGTTGTCAGAGGAAGAATGGGGAGCTCCCTGTAGAGTTCAGAGCTCAGGATGGGGCATTCTTGCCAAGTTCCTTAAGGGTGATTCTGTCTCTGCCCATGGAGCAAATGAAAGTAAGCATTCCTTAAGAGGATCATATTTCCACAAAGTTTCTAGACTTTGGAGCTAAGTCAGGAGTCCAGAATTTTTTTTTAAAATTGTGATTTTCTGGTGAATAATTAATCGCTGCTTATTTATGCACATTAGAAATAAGCAAGAGTTTTCCACTAATAGTTTTATATATTAGAACTTAAATATTTATGATAAAATAATGATATCAAATTTGGAATTATACCTGCTGTATAAAACTTCTAATTATGTACTCTTTGTTTTAAATATTTCCCTATTTACTTAATATAGCAATTAGCTGTTTTATGGGTGATAGTGTTGTTAGAGAGCCAGAGGCTAAATGGAAAGGTATTCTTAATGCTGTTTTAGCCCAGGTTAAATTTTCAAGTGTATTCAAGGGAAAGAAGGCTGTGAATTGGCCACTTAAGTAAATTGATTTGCAACTCAATGTCCTAAGGTGATTAAATCTAGGTGTACGAATATAATTTTATGTCACAAAAATTTATCCTGTAGAATTTTTTGAAAAATACCATCTTTCTGATTTGGCTCATGATAATGTACAATTGTAGTTTTATAGTAATTTAGAAAAAGAAAAAGCCAATTCAGTGCAAAAGGGAATACTTGATTAGTCTATTGTATAAAAGCAATAAAAACTAATTTACTGTTATATTACTCAATATTGAAAGCTTCAAGAGGCTATCTTTTAGTTCATTCTTTATTAATTGTGCTATATTGTTGTGATATTAGTCTCTATTATAGATGAGTTTTATGGAAGGCTCTTAAGTTGACATCTCTGAGCTTGTATTTTGGCTCACTTAAATATCTTTGACATATTTTCTGCATGATTGTGGAAGGGCAAATGAAATATTGAAGGCAAAATGGTTTAATCAGTCACTATGATTCTTTCATGAAAACTCCTGTGACAAGCTATTCTTTGAAATGGCCTTAGTTCATAACCAAGTATAGCTGATGAAAATAAATAATTGTACTTTAGAAAACCGTTTACTTATTAATCTTTATAAAGGCTACTCTTAAGTTTGCCTTTTATGCTAGATTACTAGAATTTTCTTACTAAATTAATTTTATAGGCATGCCACTGTTCATAGTTCTTTTTCTTTAATTCAGTTAATAAGAAATAATTAGGGATTAGTTTTGACTTTTTAAAAATTCAGGTGAAAGGTATCTGTGATATTTTAAAATAAATAATTCTAATAGAACTAGTTAAATAATTTACATGGTCCTTGCTACACGTATGTAATAATATGGTACAAAAATAGGTGTTATGGACATTTGCTTTTGGCTCAGTCTTGTAATATGGAGGTAGATGTACAGGGTGCGCACAATAAATTGGCAAAATTTTAGTCGAATAACATACAACAGTGTTATATTTTGAAATAAACTTATTCTCATATGTAAACACATAAACATAGTCATTATTTTTTTAATTGTTCAAAAAAGTCTCCATTTACTGCAATAAGAGACTCGATTTAACTTCAGAATCTTGAGCACACTTTCATTAACTTTTCTTTATCAATGGGCATCATCATGTTTTCAGTCTTAGCCTTAACAGCCTTTTTATTGGAGTGAGGTTGTTTATTAACTTCTCGCTCACAAATGCTGCTCCATACATAATAGTCTAAAGGATTTGCATATGGTGAATTAGGCAGCTAGGTTCAGACCAGAATTTGACCAGAATTCAGGAACATAGACACTGAGACATTCTTGCGCCTTTTTGGCATTATGTGCTGGTGCACTATCTTGTTGGAAGATAAAAAATGATGTGCATTTGCAATTTGCTTCATCCATGGTACAACTATTTCTCTCAGAATGTCAAGGTAGACGTCAGCAATCACTTTCAAGCCTTATGGACAAAAACAGGATGTCATGATATCTCCTTCTTTCCTGGCAATACCTAACACCATTACTGTAGCAGGCAGTTTCATTTTCATGACAATTGGGACTTCATTAAGATTCTCACAGAACCACCTGTTGCTTCGTCTGTTGACTATTTGGTCCTGCTGAGAATTCTTTGCATCAGAGAAGAAAATCAGGGGTAGGGGGGTGGGGGTGTTTCTTCAGGATTTTCCAGTTGTTTAGAGGTTTCTTTGCTTTTTCAAAGAGCCTTTCCTTTGTCTGCTGTGTCCTAAACTGGCCTCTTCTAAGAACATACATCTGTATCTGATATCTTCAGCAAGGATCTTGTGAACCATTACATCCAACATCTGCAGTTCTCTTGCTATGGAGCAGATTGACTTTCCTGGAACTTCACTGATGATCTCCTGGATTTTGTGTACAATATTTGGACTTGTGTGATCTTTGCATACCTTTATGTGTTTTCCTTGTTGGTGTGGCAACATCAGGATCAGCATCATACACCTCCTTCACATTGTCAACTGTACATAAAGGGATGTTATTGAAGTCCACAATTTCTTTAGCTGTTTGCCCGGCTTGCAGTCCAGAAATTACGACTGCTCTAACATAATATTCCTTCTACGTGATGGTTGCTCTCAGAATTTAATACTTTATATCTGAAACAATGATGTTAAATCATAACCTTAGGAACATAGTTTTTCAAAATTAATAAGAAGCACATGAAGTGAGGAGATGCAAAGTTACTGCCAATGTATCGTGCCCACCCTATATATTAGATACTATGATGGTATTTGGTAAAATAATTCTTTCCACATTGTGATTTTTATTTTTTGGATAATAATAACACTAGTTTTTTTTTAGTGATATGTTAGTTTGCCAGGGCTGCCATTAACAAAGCACTACATACAGATTAGAAGGCATAAACAACTGAAATTTACTTCTTAAAATTTTTGGAGGCCACAAGTCCAAAATCAAGGTGTTGGCAGCATTGGTTTCTTGTGAGGGCCCCTAGTCTTGGCTTGTAGATGCCTTTTTATCCACGGTGTCTTTATATGATCTTCCCTCTGTGTGTGTCTTTATATGGTCTTCCCTCTGTGTCCTATCCCCTTTTCTTATAAGGGCATACTGGATTATGCTCCACTCACATGACTTCATTTTACCTTAATTACCTCTTTAAGGACTCTATACCCAAATATAGCCACAATTTGAGACACTGGCAGTTAGGACTTAAGCATATGATTGTTGAAGGAACACACTTAAACCCATAACAAGGACATAAATGAATTCTATGCAAATGATAATTTCAGACAACCAGTATGTTTAAGATGTGAAGCAGTTTATTTAAATGTTTTAAATAAATAGTATATTTTTCAAAATTATATATTAGGAATTTTTTTTTTTTAATTTCTTGTTTTACCTGCTTTAATTGTAGAGATGGAGAAGGGACAATTAAAGACTGACAATAATAATAATTATGCTAACAATAATAGCATGTAGTATTTATTATATGCCAGGTTCAGGTCTGATCACAATCAGATATCTCAGTTTTCTGTTTGTTTGTTTTATTTTTTTGCAGGTTTTTCTTTTAATTTAAACATGGAAAAGTTGAATTATCTGATGAAAAACCAGCTTAACAGTGCTCTAGATCAAGAAAGTCCTATAGGAAATATTTGACCCTATTTCTTCTTGGCTTTTGGCTTCATGCCCGTCACTTTGCAGATGCTCAGTAAACAACTATAAAATGAATAGATTTTAGTCAGAGCAAAAGGGAGAAATATTGTAGCAGGGCCCTTTTCATAAGCTCATATTTGCATTGTCAACACAGTAGTAGTATCTTCTCTGTCATGGCAGGGTTTTATTATTTTTGCCAGCAAATATAGTATACATTGAATGTTAACTTAAGTATAGTGACAAAACAAATAGTCAGTTGGTGCCCTTATATTTTAGTTGCCTGCATGTTAGAGGCTTGGAAATAATAGAGCAGTATAGCTCAGCCTGGATGTATAGACACACTACTCCTTGTAAGATTTTTTATATAAAAGATTATTTTCAAGAGGGTCCACTTTTCCAGTAGGTGGTATTGGTGGGTCTGTACATTTTGACCTCAGTCACTCCTTGGTTTGCTTGAGTACCCTGCCATGTGTGGCTATGTTGGGAGCTATGGGTCTTACTAAAAATGTTTCTTTATACTTAAATTGCACACATTTTCAGATTAAATTACCCAGATATTTGAGAAGTAGTAGGAAAAGTCAGAGAACTAAGTTATCAACATCTACAATTCTCTTTTGAGAAAACTTGACATAGATGTGTTCACATTTGTTACTTGGTTAGTGTCGATTTGTGCTACCAAAAAATGGAGTAATGAATAGCCATTGGGAACTAACGCCTGTTTTTGGCAGAATTCTACTTCTCAATATTCATAATAGTCTTGTAATTTACCTTATTGCTCTGCCGCTGGCTTTTAGATACAGTTTATAGTTCTGATTTTCTTCAGAATTTGAAGAACTTTAAATATGCTATGAGGATAAAAATTTCATTCTATTATGAGAACAGTAATGCCAACTTCTTAACACTGTTCAGATTTTTAGAATAAGAAAATGCCTTAGAGATAAATTATAAATAATTAGATACTATAATTGTTAAGTATAAAATATATTTTTTGGCCTTAGATCATTTTTGTCACTTATATCTAAATTTATGTAATTTTCACGGTATTTTAGTAATTTAATTTTTAGTGACTGAATCTCATGTTTATTCAAATGTTTCATTAATTTAAAACATTTATTAAATTATTATATATGCCTTTTATGACTTAAACACCCAAGGGTATCCAAAGGTAATAAAATGGAATATGACCGAGTTGAAATCAAACATATGAACCAGACCTTTGTGTGGTATATTTGTGTCTTGATATAGGTTGGTTGGAGACTTTCGATGAGTACTTTAGACAGAAGACTCAGTATATTTTTAATAACATGGTCGTCAAGCTGAAAGAAGACTCACGGAGGAAATTTATTTGGTCTGAGATCTCTTACCTTTCGAAGTGGTGGGACAGTATAGATACTCAAAAGAAGGATGCTGTTAAAAGGTTTGTTTTTAAACTTTTTTTTTTTTTTTGAGGTTTGGTAATATTAGACATTCACTGTATGGTGAAACCAAGTGTTGAATTTTTAGAAGGTGAAAATTCTTAGCTTTCTATGTGAAACTTGAAATATTTTTCATATCTTTTTTTCCCTTGATTTTGGTTCATCTCTGAAAAAGTGACTTGAACCTTTGCAATTGAAATCCCCATGTTCCAATTTTGTCCTAGAAAGGGAATTATAAGGTTAGAGGAGCTTGTTATTTTAAAGGGTTTTTTGAAGCATATAATCAAAGGGACCCCAGGAAAGGTGGTTTCAGTGTATTCTTTATTCAGTCTTCCATGTCGTAGTAGTATCAATTTCCCTGCCTGTTCACCAATAATACTGCTTTTTTCTCTAAAACCTTGACCAGTTTAATAGTTGAAATACTGAATTTGCATTTTTGATGAGTGATAATATTGCATATATCTCATATATAGCTAAAGTATTTTATAAATGGCTTGATCATGTAATTTTTCTTACTGGTTTGTAATTATATTTGTGTACATAATATATACACATATCAAATGTTATTTGTCCTGAAGTATTTCTTTTCTTCATTCTTACTGCTTGATAATACAGGCTTTTAACATCTTTTTGTAATCAAATTGATTAATCAGTTTTCTTGTCATTTACTTTGCCTTTCATATTTTAAAAGGTGTTCCTTATTCTAGAGACCAGATAAATCATCCTCTTTCCCTAGTTTCGTTTTTTACCGTTCACTTTTTAGAATACTGAAATTTATTTTTTTAATATGGTATGGTGGGAGGGTCACCATATCTCCCTCCCCTCCTCTCCCTGGAGTTTAAGGATTATTTTAGCATGCATTGCTTTCTTTTATTTATTTATTGGGTTGGCCAAAATTATTTTTTCCCACTGAATTGGCTCTAGCATCTTTTGGTTGTCTTTAACTTCATTCAAAACCATTTTGTTATTGTATTGTGAGAGCTGTCAGATCAACGTGCATTTAAAAAAACCACTTATCAAGATTGTTCAGTTTTTGTGCAGCCATTTTAATGTTAAAGATGGAAGAAAATACACATTTTTAGCATGTTACACTTTTTTATTTCAAGAAAGGTAAAAACAAAAACAAATTTATGTAGTATATGGAGAAGGTGCTGTGACTGACTGAACATGTCACAAGTGGTTTGTGAAGTTTCATCCTGGTGACTTCTCACTAGACAATGCTCCACAAGTTGGGTAGACCAGTTGAAGTTGATATGGACCAAATTTAGAAATGAATTGAGAACAATCACTGTTGTACCACATGGGAGATAGAGGACATTCTCAAACTATCCAAATCAAAAATGTAATTGGTGAAAATGAAAAAAAAAATGTCCCTTTTATTTTACAGAAAAAACTAAATGGACTTGTTGGCCAACCTGATAGTGTCCCAAATACAGCACTTACATATTATTAGTCCTTGTTCTAAATAATCTACAGATGGTAACTGATCATCCTCATAACAACCCTGATAAGTAGGAACAGTGATGAGCCAATCCACATTTTAGGGATAAGGGCACTCAGTGGTCTTTGAGGGTCACCCACCTGAGACATGCCACACTGCTAAGCTGTTCTGTTCAGCCTGTCTAGCCCTACCTTTCATGCCACGCTGCTTCCTGAAGATTTAAATAGTCTACCCTTTGTACTGATTTGAAGTGCTATCTTTATTATATTTAAATATGCATTGATTTCTGGGATTTCTGATTTCTTTCATGGACTTTCCTGTTTGGCTGTAATTGTTGCAGCTTTATATATGTTTCATTTCCTTGTCTTTCTTTATTGAAAAATTATTTTAATGAGTGACCACTTAACTTCTCCATAGAGTTTTAGACTTAAGTAAAAAAAATGTTTCCTACCCTATTAAAAAAGGGATTTTGATGGAAATTGATATAAATATTTAAAGGTACTTTGGGAAGAAACGGTTATCCATCATTAGTCATTAGAGGTTTTGTTTTTCTTTCCCTCTGATACTACCCTTAAAATTTGTATAAGATTGGCCAGGGCTTTTTGGGGGGTTACTCAGATAAACCATGAACCACAAGTCGCTGCCTCACCCAAAGGGGCTAAGCACTCTTCCACTGTAGCCGAATTGGCCATGGGAACCAGAGTTGTCAGGATAGTCCTCCAATTATTCCAGACAGGCTGGAATTCCAAAATGTTATCTAAAATATCTTGACTTTTTAAATTGAATTGTTAGCAGCTAATTTAGATCCCCCCACCCACCCACAGAATCCTTAAATTGAAGTAACTACTAGTTTGCAACCTTTTATATTGAGAACTGTTCTATAAAACCCTGTAAAACTTGTGATTGTTTTATAGGTAGTTCTTTGAGTTATAATATTTAAAAAGTTGTTTTTTGTCTAAGTCTTGTATTACTCTTTGAGTATAAATAATAACTTCATATTTTCTTAAGTTAGAATTCCATAGAGATTTTCCTTAAATTGTTTATAGAGTGTAAGATTTTATCACATCTTTCATTTGCTTTTTCTTTTCTTTTTTCCTTTTTAAATTGGGAAGCTGATTTTTTTCTTCATCTTGATTAGATTGGCTAAAGCTTTTCAAATTTTTTAGTGGTTTTTGCAACCCAAAGAATTACTTATGTTACTGGTTTTTAAACAAGATTTTTTTTTCTTAATTTTACTTATTATCCTTAGAGAGAGGGGAAGGGAGAGAGGCAGAGAGGCAGAGAGGGAGAGAGACATCAATGTATAGTTGCCTTTCACCTGCCTCCAGCCACAGGCCTGGCTGGAGACGTGGCTTGCAACCTGGTTATGTACCCAGACCAGAACCAGTGACCTTTAGGTTTACAGGTCGGCACCTATCCACTGAGCCACCAGGCAGGGCTGTGTATGTATTTTTATTTTATTTGTTATGTTTACTGTGTTTTGGGAGTTTTTTTCCTCGAGGTTCCCTTCCACTCCCCACCTCAGATTCACTTCTCTGTGGCATGGAGCTTGTTTTTTTCTGGCTTTAAATTCCTTCTTTTAACTATGCTTTTTATTACTCTTTAGTTCTGTGCTCTTTATATTGTTGTCCATAAATTCAAGTACCTATATTCTCCCTTTTTATTCATTCTTAAGCAATTACAGTCTTTGGAATTTGTTTCAAAACAGAATAACTCTCCTGAAATCCCTCCGTTTTTTAACCAAATACTTTGTTTCCTTGTCATGGGTATTAGTTAACACTGGCCGGTCAGCAGCCATTTCATCAGATTTCCTTTGGGAAATGGCCTTTCACAGAAATCAGATCCTCTCCTTCCTGCCCCAGGTTAGGTAGACCAGCTATGACCTGAGCTCAGTTCATCATTTTATTGTTTTTCTAGGGTTTTAAATCTTTAGAGAATGAAGTGAGAGTGGAGAGATGGAAAGAAGGGAAACACACATGGAGGGAAATTTGCAGGTCATCCCTCACAGCACTCAAGCATTTGCAAGACTCTTCCTGTCCTGTGACATGGACCCTGAGGTCCTCATAGCACATGGCCTTCTTGTTTTCTTCCAGCCATTCGTTAAGGGAACTTAAAGCCTGTCCTCAGTACTGTGTCCTGGACAATCTCCCAGTACATTCCCCCTCTAGCATCAGCTAGTGTAGCTTGCTAACAAGAAACCTACCTAATAGATTATTCCTCTAATCATTTTTTGGAGAGCTGGGTTCTGGAAGATGACCAGTAGCAGCCACTAGGAAAGGTGCCCAGGTTATGAATAGAACTGGCCGAAGGGAAGAGAAGAGCTGGGGCTCTGGGAAGGTTAGGAGATCAGTGAAGTGTCTTGCGGTTTGTCCAGTGAGGTACCTGTGGCTGGCTTTCTGTATCTAGCTTCCTTTTGTGTGACCTGTATAAAGGTGCTGCCACACTGATGATAGGAAACGGTCCAGCCACCTCAGAGGGAAACTGGGCCTGGTGATTGCTGCTTTTGGGAAGGGGAGGAGGCCATGCCTGCCCCTGTCCCAGTGTAGCTGCATTAGGGAGCTGCTCTCTGCACCACTCATGCCTGGGGGTGGAGAGGCTTCTCAACCATTGGGCTCAGGAAACGCAATGAGGATGCAGGGTAGGGTCTATGGTTAGTGTCTGTCCCAAGGTTCAGCTTCACTCCAGCTCTTGGCCTTTCAGATTAGAGGCTATTGCTAGAATCTCTCAGATCTACTCTCTTTATTCTTGGGTTGGCCAAAAAGTTTGTTTAGTTTTTCCCATAAAATAAAAGATACTATTTTATCTTCACCAATAACTCTTAATTTGGATTTTTTGAGTATGTCAGCTATCTCCCATGTTGATTGTTCTCAATTAATGTCTTGATTTGATTGCTATCCACTTCAATTGGTCTACCCAACCGTGGAGCATTGTCCAGAGAGAAATCCCCAGCACGAAACTTTGCAAACCACTTTTGACACATTAAATCAGGCACAGCACCTTCTCCATACACTGCACAAACACATTTTTGCATTTCAGTTATGTTTTAACCTTTCTTGAAATAATAAAGCATACCATGCTGAAAATGTTTTTTTCCATCTTCAATATTAAAGTAGCTACACAAAAATTCACCAATTTTGACTTTTAATGCATGCTGATATGATAGCTGTCACAATACAACCTGACAAATTTGTTTTGAATGAAGTTAAAGACAATTAAGTGCTATAATAGCCATCTTATGGGAAAAAAGCAAACTTTTTGGCCAGCCTACTACTTGGGACTCTGTACTGAATTTTGAGGCAGAAGGGTTGTAGGTCAGTACTTATTCAATTCTTTTAGCTTCTCCTGCATAGCATCTGTCATAAATGCTGCCAATTTTATGGCATGAGGATGGCCCCCTTTTCCTGATTCTACCTGGATACAAGCTTCTCTTTCTTTTTTTTTTCCTATTCGGTTGCCATTTTACTTACATTGGACCATTTGAAACTGCTGATAATTTGACTGCTTGGATATACAAAATTGACCCATTTTGTGTGATTCAACCCAGTATTAAGGGCGGAGAATAAACAATAAGATACTGTGGGTGGGAATGCATATTAGAATTCAGTGCTTTATTCATTGTTTTATTCACACATTCCTTTTATTTTGGCAGTGGGAATTATCCTGAAAGCTAGGCCTGATCCTTAATTATATAATTTTGCTTGAAGAAAAAATTGTTTTATAGCCACATTTGGGGCACTGAGTTTTATTTCTGGTTAGCTTTGCTGAAGTTACCTCCCTTCTGGCTATAACCACTTACTTTTATTCATTTATTACATTTATCTATAGAAGTAGGGTAATAGCATTTTTCCTACTTAAACATTCTTAGTGTTTCTTGCCTAAATGTATGCTTTTGGGGAAAACTTAATAGCTACCTAGGTTTGCTCCCATTATTTAAAATTCTGAGCTTGTACTAAGTGGCATTACTGATAAAATTTTTTTGACTAATAGTGTAATGCTTATGCAGTGACTTCTTTTTCCTTTTGAAGATAAGGCTATAGATTAAACGTCTGTACCTAAATTTGCCAGCTAGCTGTTGCAGAGCAGAACCTGTTAATTCCTGCAGAGTTCCGTGTGAGCTTTCATTATCCCCGAAGAATACCAATTGATTGTGGGAACTTAACGGAAACATAACTCAAATGATCCCATAATCTATTTGAGCAATGACTTGTTTGATTTTTTCCCCTGTGGCAGAAGTAGTCAGCTCTATAAGCTTTTAAAAATGAAAATCTAGTTAACTAAAGGGAGATCTATGCAAACATCTAGCCTTTTCATTGTTTGGTGATTCACACTAATTTAATCAATTGTTGTCAGGGTACCTGATTGAAACATAGCCACCGGATTTAAAAGAAAGTGCATCTTGTCAAATAATCAGCACATTTTCCGTCTGTGCTTGTTTTACTTTGAAATGACTGTTATGTTTACATTCTTTTTACTTTTTAGAGGCTTTCTATTTGAATATTTTTGGCTAAATGCAGTTAAGTACTGCATGATGTTTAAAATAACATCAAAATGTGTGCCCTTGTTCAGAGGAAGCAGCTGAAACATTAGCCTTAGCATTTCCTTTGACTAGCACCCAGTGTATTACATATTCATTTTCCTTCTCTAGGCTCTGAGGCATTGAAATAGTTTTTACATTGCATCTGCTCCTGCTGTTGAGACCAGTGTTCAGTGGAGAAGCCCACTGAGTTGTTAGAATCTAGAACAGTGTGTGTATTTGCCAAAATCTTGACCAACTTCTCTCCGTGGACCTTTTGGTATGAAATAAGGCTTCAAATATGTACTGGGAGAATATTATATATCTTTACTATATTGCTGGGTTTCATTGCTTTGCCAAGAATGCAAAGTTTTTCTCTAATCTTGTACCATCCCCTTACATTTTTCCCCCTAAATTTATATTTAAATGAATCTTCTGCCCTATTCTCTTAGCTGTCTCTGTTTCCTTATTGAAATCAAACAAATGTCTGAGGTTACTTTCTTAAATAAGACAGGTCCAAAATTACTGAAAAAATGTACTTCTGAAATTCTTATACAGACTAATTTATTGTATGTTTTATACAGGTCATGGTATTTGACCAAAGTCTGCTACAAGATTTGCAGAGCAATGCAAAGTTAGTGTCTTGTGATGATCAGGGGAAATTGCAGCTTTGAATTGATACAATTGATGCATTGTATTTCGCCAATGAATCAAAGCAATAATCCATTGTCTGAATAACTTCAGTTCTAATAGTTGAAGCCATGGTATGACTTCTGTTTTAGAAAGTATGTGTTTCATCCCGTTCTTTCCAATCCGAGTTCATCTCGAATGAGGCAGCTCTGTTCTCATCCGCTTCAACTGCTGGATTCTGTTTCCACCATGGAATCTGGCAAAAGCCATGAGGGAGGACCTTCCCATCTGCTTTGTCCATTGGATGCTTCCTCAGCCCTCTGGGAAAATTCCTTTGCGGCATTGACAACCCCTCTGTTCTCCTTGGAGTTCCATGTGAGCTTTCATTATCCCTGAAGATGTATCCTTTGGCCCAGTTCTCTTTGTCTCCCAGTTCTCTCCCTGCATTGCTGAGCATTTGTTTCTCATCACCTCTGGTTTCTTTCTCTGCTCACTTCCTGAAAGTCCCTGTTCTAGCTATTCGGTTCTTCTCTTCAATCTGTGTGCTTGTCCACATTGTGGTTTTCATTACCAGGTGTTTAGGCTGCTTCCAGATCTACAGCTCCAATCTTGACTTCTTCTTTTCTAGTTAATGGTAATAGTAATGGCTAACATGTATCGAATGCTTATTGGGCATAGGCATGTCTAAGCCTATGTATTTATTCAATCCATCCTATAGAATCCCCATGAGTTGAGGTTTTTTATTATTCTCCTCTACAGTTGAAGAAACTGAAACAGAAGTGTTAAGGAACGTGCCTAAGGTCCTCCACTTGGCAAGTGTGGCCAGAGGACCAGAGTCAAGCATTCTTACCCCAGAACTAGTGCTCTTCACCACTGTGAGCTCTGCCATTCGGGCCATACCCAGCCTGTTCCTAAGCTTGGTCAGTTCTGCCCCTTTAGTATCTCTGCACACAGACCTCTAGCTCCATCTCCTTACTCTTGTTTCCTTTTCCTGGTTTCAAGGCACCCTTCATTTCACCAATAGAGTTAGGTTTTTAGTATTATGTGTGTCTGCCCATGCTGCTTCTTGGCTTCAAAATACTTTAGTGTCAAAGCTAGAGACCAGCCTCCTTTACATGGCGCATACTGGCTTTTCTTCTCTGGTTCCTCCTTACTTGTCCACCTTTATCTCTGATCACACCCTGCCAGCTCCCTGTTCTTAGCCTTGCTGGACCATGTGAGTATCCTCAGGCATGTGCTTTTTCCCACTTCTTAGCAATTGGCCCATGAGTTCAGCTTAGATTTTTTTTTTTTCTTCTGTGCAGTGAATAGTCTCAGTTCCTACTCATTTTTCAAGACTTAGCTGAATTATAACCTCAGCTCCGAAGCCTTCCCTTATACTCCTTTGTTCATTCATCAGATACTTACATTGTGCTCCAGAAATTCAGGCAATGAGTAACTGACTAGGTCCCAACTCTCAGGGCATAGCATTGAAGACATGTAACTAAACACAGTATCACAATAAACTCTTTTATTCTATGGAAGCAAGAAGGGAGTCTTGGAAGGCTTCCTGAAGCTGATGGTATTTAAATTGAAACCTGAAAGGTGATTGGAACTAGCCAGTTAAGCAGAGGATAACAGAGATTGAGGAAGGAATTTCAGGTTATGAGAAGAGAATTATGATTGCAGGCCAGCAATTGGCAAGAGCATGACACGTTCCAATACCTGAAAGAAATTTATATTACGATGTATCAGTGTGGGGAAGGGTGTGTGTAAAGGGGCCTGGTAATGTATGGTGATCAGAAAGATGTAAATTAAGATAACTGCAAATTATATTCCAAATTCTTTAGAATGGCTAAAATTAAAGTGACTGATAGCACCAAGTGTTGGCAAGAATGTGCAGGTTCCCAGATATTGCTAGTGGAAATGTAGAAAGAGGCAAACACTTTCTGAAAAGCCACCAAAGAGTTTTCTAAAGTTAAACATACATCATGTGATGTAGAAGCACATTCCTAGAGAAATAAAAACATTCCCACAAAACACTTGTATGGATATTTCTACAGCAGACTTCTTCATTATAACTTTAAATTAGAAATAGTTCAAATGGATAAAGAGAAATTACAGCATATTCATATAGTGGAATGGTACTCAGCATAAAAATAATAATTACTGAAATACACAACAATATGAATGAATCGAATAAGCATGTTAAGTAAAAGAAGCCTGGTACAGTATTGTGTGATTCCATTTGTGACGTGTTAAGAGTAGCTATGAAAGATGTCAGAATGTCCTTTTTTGTGGGCAGAGGTTAAGATTGGGATTAATTGGAAAGGCACATGATAGAGCTTTCTGAGTCACTCAATGGAAATACTCTCTTATTTTGGGTAATGATTACAAGGGTATAAGCAGTTGTCAAAAATCATCAAGCTGCCCCTGGCTGGTAGCACAGTGGATAAGGCGCCGGCCTGTGAACCCAAAGGCCGCAGGTTCGATTCCCAGCCAGGGCAACATAACTAGCTTGCGAACCAGGTCTCCAGTCAGGTCTGTGGCTGGAGGCAGGTGAAAAGCAACCATACATTGATAAGAAAGAGAAAAGAGAAAAGAAAAGAGAAGAAGAAAAGAAAAAAAAAGAAAGAAAAAAAAAAAATCATCAAGCTGAACATGTAAACATTACATGTTATATCTCAATTATAACAGTTTAGAAAACAATACAGCCATGAACATAATAGTTTATGTCTATTTGTTAACATGGAAAGATATTTATGGTATAGTTAAATTGGTTAAAGATAAATTGGTTAAAAACTGCCTACAGTAGCCCCTTATGCATTTATATCTAGATATTAAGAGTGGACTGACTTATTTTATATTTTAGCTTATGTATTTTCTAAAATATTTTGAATGAGCATTTTATTTTTTTAAAGTAACACAGGATGAAGAAATATTTATGATACAGTGAAATACTTAAGGTATATTCTCTGCTTATTAAAATCTTACAGAAACTTAATTGAACCATCTAATGAAAAATATTTATAAATAAAATTTCACATCTATTTTGCTGTGAATGTGTAGAGTGTATTTTTATCTTTAGGGTATATTATGCTTTAATTTTACACTTTTGTGTATTTTCTGACTTAATGAGCATAGGTAAAAGTATATATACATAAAATTTGATAGTTATTGACAGCTATATATGAAAATACCTACTTCCATATATTTTTGCCATCAGTTTGTTGTACAACTTTTCGATCTTTCCTATCTGATAGATTAAAAGTGTCACCTCATTGAAATTTTAATTTGCATTTCCTCAGAAGTAAAGTTAAATTTCTTTTCATTTATAGGCGCCAATTATTTCTGAAATAATCTACTTCATATTCTTTGTTCATTTTTCTTTTGGCTTATTAGTACCCTTTTCTCAGAATTTTGAACTCTTAGGAACCCAGAGTTAAATGATGAGAAAACAGATGTGATTCCTGCCCTCATGGAGCTTACATACAGTCTATTGAGGGGGAAAAGACAGTAAACATACAAATGTATAAATACTATTAGGAAAAGTGTTGGATTTTATGAAACATAATTTTGGTGGGATTTGGGTAGGATGATGCTGGTGGGGATGGCTCCTAATAGATCCATGAGAGGCACCAAGGCACATATTGGGAGGGAAGACATTCCAGGCAGGAAAAGCATGGACAGCAACTGTAAGAAGGCAGGGTGAGGGTGAGGGTGGGGAGAATGGTGGCCACAAAAGGTGAGAGATGACTAATTTGCCGTCTGTCCCTCATACTAAATCTTTAAAGACAAGCATCAATAATATTCAGTGAATTTCCCTGATTATTTTATGTGAAAGGTTTTAAAATAGATCTTATTTTTACCCTTATGTTAGATACTCCCCATGAAAGGCACATGAATCAGGTAAGTAAATGTCTTTAGGTTATTAATTGATTCAGTGCAAGCCTCCATCTTTTTTGAACTTTCCATTTAATATATATATATATATTTTTAATTTAAGAATGAGCCCTGGCTGGTGGCTCAGTGGATAGGCGCCGGCCTGCACACCCAAAGGTCGCTGGTTCAATTCCCAGCAGGGCACTTAACCAGGTTGCAAGCCAGGTCTCCAGCCAGGTCCATAGCTGGAGGCAGGTGAAAGGGAACCATACATTGATGTTTCTCTTCCTCTATGCTTCTCTCTCTTTCCCTCTCTCTGGAAATAATAAATAAAAATCTTTAAAAAAAAATTTAAGAATGACTTTCTATATATCTTGTATTATTCCATCTTTCCCCAGATGTGTGATTACAGATTCAACTTGTTTTCTCCTGTGAAATTAATCTGTGATTCTTTGAAGCTCACTAAGTGATGCATTGTTTCCTGTTAAGTTATCTGTAACAATTTTCCCATTAAGGATAAAAGCTCTTAGAGTCCATCTTTCTGTGTGTGACCCAATTCCCAGTGTGCCATGAATCCACCTAGGGGAAAATCCACTCAGAGGAAATGATTTGCAGTCTCCTGTGCTTGGCAGTAAATTCTTAAGTGTAAATTTGCACCTAAGGCTGAGTGAGCTGCGACAGATAGACTCAGCTTAATTTTGATCAGTTATTTTCTTAAGCTTTTTATACCAAATTCTCCAGCCAAGCAATAACAAAAACACAAGTCAATCATTTCAAAAAAGTGAAACAGGAGTGTCATTAATTTAGAAAGTTAGTGCCTAGTTCTTATTTTCTGGATTTATTTCATGTATATACATACTCCTTCCCCTCACTTTTCCTGTATCTTTTCATTTTTGCTTCTAGATCTTTTCTTGTTTATTAGGGTATATTAGGAAAATATATATACAAAAAAAAAAAAAAAAAAAAAACCAAAAAAAAAAATGTTTGCCAAAAACCAGAGGATCTCTTGGTAGAAACTAAACAATAGACCCTATTGGGTGGGCACATCTTTTTTTTTTTTTTAATTTTGTATTTCTCTATCACACAGAAATAGCCCAAATGATACTAACTGAACAGTAAGCAAATGGAAATATGTGGAAGTATCTGTGTTTATTGTTTTTCTATGGGTATAGGTCTTTCCCATTACTTGATGTGTTTTAAAGACTATTAAAGTCTTAAATGTATAGGTGATATGTCTTAATTTTATTTTCATAATATTGCTAACAATAATGATTTAAAATATGGGATTTTTTGTGGGCTAACATAGCTTTTCTGTTATTGTTTCTATATATTTTTCCATTTTTTTGAGGTTTTGTTTCTGTAAGACTATCAGTTGTCCTTTTTTGTGTCCATCAGCAAATGGTTTGTGATAAAAGCTACTGTATGATGATAGAATGTGGGGCACAGTGGGAGTGTGGATGTAAGTTGGGTGCTCAGAGAGACTTCTCTGGGTCGGTTTTACTTGATCTGAAATATGAGGACACTGGGCACCAATTAGGATGGGAAAAAATCAATAGGTAAGAAAATTCTGGACACCATTTTAATGAGTGTCTCCCAAAACAATAGACAGGGTATTCCTTAAACTTATTAGCGTATGCAGAAATGCTCTCTACACGATTACAGTAGCCGTGCTACTGTAATCATCATGGGGAGGGGAAAGGCCTAGATTATTGACAAATGAAGCTTGGGAAATTGGTTGCTGCACATAGTATGTGTGATTGATTATCTTTGCTTGGCTGTTTCTTGGATCATACTTCATGCCTATGGGACCGGAATTAATGTAGCAAAATAATACTGATATAGATGAAAAATTCCACCATTGGAGTGACTTTTCATTTTAGTTTCTATTTCTATTTAAGAGTAGGAAAGGATTTGTTTCTGAAATTTTCCAAAAGATCTGTTTCCTGGGATACTGAGCTAGGACGTCAAGTTTCTATATTTGATGGCCAGAGATTAAATCCTAAATCTGTCCTGACATCTCAGGCTTCCAGACACTGGCCATACAACATGAGAGTGGGGGGGGGGGGGGCATATCTGGACCATGGCCTCCAGAATGTGGCTAAATCAGGCAAGCACCAGAAAGATAAGAAAAAGAACTAACTATAGGTTAAGCCCCATCGGCAGGCAGTAAGAGCGAGACAAAATAGTCTTGTATTTACTTGTGTTATTAAAGAAACACAATTTTTAGAAATTTCCAGCTTCTTAATAAAGACATTCTTGACTTGGGCCTATGAAAATCTGAAGTTTGACTGCGCATTTGGTTTTCTTTAGATACAATGGGCCATCCTGTTATCTATGGGAACTTATATTAGTTCCTGATTCCCATGGTAATACAGATTTAATTAGCATTTAAAAATTTTATACATGAAATTATTCTTTCACTTTTAGAAATTGTGTCCATTATTCACACTGTCACTGGTTATATGATTGTGCATATGTTTGAATAAATCAGATGTTGTGTTAGTGTTTTAGTTTCTGTTATGCATAGGCTTGGTAGGAAAACACTTTTCTTTCATGCCTCTGATCTGCATTAAGTAAATTTGACTTGGTACTTGGCTGTTATTGTCAGGTACCCAGTGATGTGTATCCTTATTAAACCTGCTTTTCTTTTTGAAATTTTACACCATTTTCCAAACCCTATTGTTGCAAACTGACAGATCTATGGCACTTCAGAGTTTGCTTAATTCTTGACTTTTGTATTTCCTCAGGTACTTTGTCAAATTTTTAATAATGATTTTTTTTTTCCTTCTCAGAGGAAGATACTTTCTTATACAATTCAGTTTTTCTAGGTCTGGGCATCTAGTTACCTTGTATGGTATTATGGCAAAGGAATGAATACCCAGTGGACAGATAATGTTAATTTTAGAACTTTTCACTCAATAGTGAAAATTGAACTATACGTATAATCTACATTTTAACTGAATCCGGAGCAAAGTGCTTTATAATGTTTTTTGTATTCCCAGAGACTAATAATATGATATTTACCAGCTTTACCCTTATATGCTGTAACTTTTGTATAGTTTGCAAGATTACCAGTGTCAGAGGACTAAAATAAAGAAATGATTTTTCAATTGAGGAGTATTGAAACAGACACCATGCTTAAAGTGACAGTCCTCCAATACGTATTCATTAAGCATATACTCTTAAGTAAAGCACTTTGCTAAGGTGCTTTGCAAGAGTTAGAAATAAATCAGATGTGGCGCCTACCATCAGGAATCTTTGAGATTATGAGGGTGATTATACCCTTATGAAAAGGAACTTCCAAAGTGACCTGCATGGCTTTGCTTTGGGTAGGCACTTCAGACACTTTTCTAAGGAGGTTTGATCACCAGGGTTCTGAAATTGAAACTCATTCACTACTTCAAAAAAAAAAAAAAAAGTAAATACCAGTTATATTTAAATGTTGTCCCTAATGTTTATGCTGATATTAATGTAAATTCTTACATTTATTTTCTTCCTAGTTTAATAGAAAACTGTCAGCTTGAAATTGTGACAGGTGGCTGGGTTATGACTGATGAAGCTGCTGCACATTATTTTGCCATAATTGACCAACTAATTGAAGGGCATCAGTGGCTGGAAAAAAATTTAGGTATGTATTGATGTCTTTCCTTTTAATTTGGCCTACTCTGGGGAATAAATTTGGGAGAATATGAGATAAGGCTCTATTTTATTATTTAAAATAACTATTTTTTTCAGTACTGTTTATTTTTGAATAGCCTTTTTAAAATTATGACATTTCTTTGATCATAAACTGAGTTACATGATATAATATAATCTTTTATTAGGATCATTTGCCTTTTTTTTTTTTTTAAATTTTATTGTTGTTGTATTACATCCATCCCCTTTTTGCTCCCCTCTGTCCCCCCACCCACCCACCCATTCATTTGCCTTTTAACCTATTATTTTATCTATTTTTTTTACCTGTTCTTATTTATTAGAATAATTTTTTTTCTAAAATATATCCCACTGGGATTTTAATTATGTGTTACTTAAAACACTTGGTCATAAGAGGTAAAAACCTAATTTATTAGCTTAAGGAAATAAAAAGAGGAAGTTATTAATTTTGTCATTGAGAATTCCAGACACATGATAGCTTTGGGTAACGCTGGATCCAGGTTGCCTGGGCACTAGGCACTATCTTTTGGCTCTACTCATTCTTGGATAGCTTAATCCTCTCCTGGCTCTCACCCCATGGCAAGTAAGGTGGCGATGGGCAATAGGACTCATCTTCCCAATCTAACAACCAAGAGGAGGAGTTTTTCTTAAAACCTTACCTAATTGGTCCAATTTGAGTCAGGTGCTTGTTTACTTCTGAGCCAGTTATCTGTGGCCAGAGGTATATGAGGTGAAAGCACTAAGGCCTAGCCAGCTTGGTGGGAATGGTCACCAGGAAGAGGGGCTTGGGAAGGACAGGGCTGGCCTCACCTGAACCAGGTGAGTGGTTGGCTCCTCCATGGGGAGGAAAGGATCCTGTTATCACAAAAAGTGGGGAAGAGGATGTCCACTACAACTCATAGGACATAAGATTAATGTATATTTGTGATATCTAATGTTTGCATTCTGCAACATTGTATGCAATTCCTAAATATTTCATATTACTACTATTTTGTAGTTTTCTGTATGGTAAGCAAACATGTTTTTATTGAAGTTAGTTTTAGATATTTTATTTAAATTTTTTCTATGTAGAGATAAAATACCCGTTAATTTTTTTCTTTTACTTTTTATTTTGGAATAATTTCAAGCTTAAAGAAAAGTTGTAAGAATGCTATAAGAACTCCCATAAACCTCTTAAGCATGTTCACCAATTATTAACATTTCTGCGTATTTGCTTTATTTTTTCTCTTTCCATATTGTTGTTGTGATTGTTATTATTATTAGAGTAAGCCACAGCTATTGTGCCTGTTCAGAAAAGAGATCACATAGAAGGTCTGAAATTACTCTCCTTGCCTGCAAGATTGGCCCTTGTAGGTCTGGGGAGGGAGAGGGGCTTGGATTTCCTAAAAGCTTAGACTGGCTTACTGTGTTTAAATTGTTTGTAAAAACAATGTGGTTTATGTTTATGCTAAATACTTGTTTTTCTTCTGGGAGCCTAGACTCTGAATATGTTCTAGGCAGAGGGTGCCCACATAACCAGCCCCAGTGAAAACCACTGACGCTGAATCTGTCAGGAGCTTCCTTGGTTGACATTATTTCTTGTGTTGTCACAATGTGGTGCTGGAAGAATTAAATGCTGTGTGACTCCACAGGGAGAGGATGCTTAGAAGTGTGTGCCTAGTTTCCTGTGGACTGTGCCCTTGCCTTTTCCTTTTGCTGATTTTGCTTTGTATTCTTTTACAGTAATAAATCATAGCTGTGAGTATGGCTAAATGCTGAGTCCTATAAATTTTCTGAACTTATCACTAAACGGGGAAGTGGACTTGGAGATCCTCTACACAGTGCCACTTTTCCAAGCCAAGAGTATTGTAAGCTAAGAATACTCATATTTTTAAACCTCAGTGTTTGTGAATTTGTTCTTAATGTTTAGCTTTTATTGACAAATAATTTATATACAGTGCAACATATATATCTTAACCGTACAGTTTCAGTTTTGACATATGTATCCCCACATATTAACTCACATCTTCATCAGTCCAGAAAGTAGAAGGTTCCTTATTTTCCTCAATTCTCCCTCTGTGGCCAACTGCTTTCTGATTTCTCTCACTGTAGATTATTTTTGCCTATTTAAGAACGTCATAATATATGGAACAACTCTTTTGGATCTGGTTTCTTGTGCTCAGCATATTTTTCTTATAAATGTATTGTTTTACATATAAATCTACTTGTTTAAAGTGTGCAAAGGGGGATCCCCCAAAACCAAAATTATTTTCTGGATCATGGGCCCCTTGTAGTACAAGGGTCACCTGCTAGGTAAGTGTTCTAGGAAGGAACTCATCTGTATCAGTGTACCAGCTGATGTTGTTGTGAGAGGATGTGTTTGGCTTCTGTGTATTTTTCTGAAAACTTTCAAAGCATTTGCCTATTTCATGATGGGTGAGTTACAGGTGCACCTGCCCACACTGCACTGAGTGTTCAGCAGTTTTTGACCCCTATGCCCCACCCTCCCTTCGCTATTCGCTATTCACTGATCTTGCCCTGAGTGACTTTAGTTTTGTTTCCCGGAAGAAAAAAGTCCTCAAAGGGAAACATTTTGCCAGTATGGATGAGGTGAAACAAACAATGGCAGAAGCACTAAAAGGCATCAGAATCAACCAATTCAAAACCTCTTTCGAGCAGTGGAAATAAATGTTTTGATAGGTGTTATTATTGCATCAAGTGGAGAGTACTTTGAAGGTGACTGAAGTTTAAACATGTAAGAATGAATACAGAATTTTTTATAAATAAATTCTGGGTTTGGAGTCTCCCCTCATATGGTTCAGTAATTTTTAGTATATTTGCAGACTTTTGCAACCATTACCACCATCTATTTTTAGAAAATGTTCAACATCCCCCAGATCTCTTACTCATTAATAGTCACATTCCTTCCTGACAACTCCCTTCCATGCCTCAGGCCCAGGCAGCTACTAACCTGCTTTTCACTCTATAGATTGGGCTATTCTGGACATTTCACATAAATTGGATCACATACTTTGGCCTTTATGACTGGCTTCTTTTCGCTTGCCATTATGATTTCAAGATTCATCTATTCAGTAGCATGTATCAGGGCTTCATTCCTTTTCACAGCTGAAATACATTTTTTAAATTCTTTAGTTGATGAACATTTTGATTGTTCTCCTTTTTGACTACTTTGAATAATGCTACTATCATCCATTTGAGTTAGTTTTTGTGAGGGCATTATGTTTTCATTTCTTGGGGGTATATACCTAGGAGTGGAACTGTTGGGTGGCATGTTAACTCTGTATTTAGCATTTTGAAGAGCTGCCTAATTGTTTTCCAAAATGGCCGCACCATTTACATTCTCACCAGTTATATATGAAGGTTCTAATTTAATTTCTGTACGTCGTCAACAACATTGGTTAATGACTTCTTTTTTATTTTAGCCATATTAGTGTACATGAAATGGGATTTTATTATGGCTTTGATATGCATTCTCCTAAAGACTAATGATGTTAAACATCTTTTCATGTGTGTGTTGGTTATTTGCACTTCAGAGAAATGCCAATTCAAATTATTTGCCAGCTTTTTAAATTGTGGGTTTTTTTTGTCTTACTAAACATTGATTACTTGGAAGAGTTCTTTTTTATATTCATAATACAAGTTCCTTGTTGGATAATAATTTGCAGATATTAGTTTCTATTCTGTGGATTGTTGTTTCAGCCTCTTAAAGGTGTCTTTTGATAAAAGTATTAATTTTTATGAAATCCAGTTTATTTTTGCCTCTTTCACTTGTGTTTTTGATGTCATATTTAAGAAACCATTTTCTGGCCCAACATCATGAGGGGTTATTCCTGGGTATATTTTTTCTAGGAGTTTTATGGTTTTAGCTCTTTCTTGCATTTAGATAATGAACACATTTGAGAATATGGAGTTTCTTGTTATTGTAGCTTTGGCTTTATCTTTAAATTAGTGTACTCAGTTTTGCTTTCTAAACAATTTAGAACATTATTTTGGAGACTTTATTTTTACATTTGATTGTAGTATGCTTTTATGAATTCTATTACACAAATTGGACCATTCTAAACTTTCATAAATTTGAGTTTTTAAGGTGATCCTTTGCTCAAATTATCTATTTTTTAAACTGTTCTCTGCTTGTAAGCTTTAATATTAAGTGTACTTTAAACAATTCAGTTTTATTTTATTTATGTTACCCGTGCTCTCATTTTAAACATATTTTTAAAGATTTTATTTATCATTTCCAAAGAGAGAGGAAGGGAGAGAGGCAGGGAGTGAGTGAGACATCAATGCGCGGTTGCCTTTCACCTGCCTCCAGCCACAGATCTGGCTGGAGACCTGGCTTACAACCTGGTTATGTGCCCTGGCTGGGGAGTTAAACTAGAGACCTTTGGGTTTGCAGGCTGGCACCTTATCCACTGTGCCACTGGCCAGGGCTTGTTCTCATTTTTAAGTCTAGTAGGTTTGCCAAAAATTGAGTGGTATGTTTATTCGTTTAAATGATTGTTTTCTGTAATTTTTTCTAACAGTTTTATTTGTACATATTTTGGTAATGTTAATCTTGCATAATGATACCAGATGGTTTCTGTGACTTTTTCTGGTTTAATTGGCTAATACAATTTTCAATTTTTTTATATGTAGTTTAAAAAAAAACTTTCCCCCTTTAAAAAATAATAATTGCTTACACCAAGAAAAAACACTAGTGGGATACTGGGTTGTAGGTGCCTCCATAGTGCAATGTTTTATATCAATGTTTGTTTTTTTTTTTTTTAATTTTGTTGTATTACATCCATCCCCTTTTTGCTCCCCTATATCATTTTTAATATACATTTATATACATTTTTTAAAATGTAGTTTACATTCTCTCTTTTTTATGTGATCACTTCTTAGGGATTCTACATATAATCCATTGCAGCCCAGTTGCTACTCTTGTAGATGAAGTGGTTTTGATACAGAAGATCGCCAATGATGCTAAAATTTCAGATATCGTTAGATGTTAATTTTTACTCTTGTTAATAAGCTCATTCTGTCCTTGTTATTTGGGACAGCATGTATTTCTTTTATTTTATAATTCAATTTTCAGACTTACAGAGTTGCATGATAGTGTTAGGGAAGGGCTCCCATTTATCCTGTATTAAGCTTCATATGCATCTTCTGAATCATTTGAGAATAAGTTTGAGAAATCTTGTCCCTATAGTACTTCATTGTGTATTTCCTACGAAATAAGAATGTTTTCTTATCTGACAAGAAGGTAGTTATCAAATCAGGTATATTAGCAGTGATACAATACTATAATCTAGTTCATAGGCTGTATTCAGATTTTGTAAATTGTTTCAATAATGTTTTTTATAAAAGCTGACCCCCTATCTGCATCCTCGATCCAATCCAGGATCATGCATTGCATTTAGTTGTCATGTCTCTTTTCCTTTATCTGAAACAGTTCTTCATGCTTTCTTTAGATCTCTTTACCTTGATATTTTTGAGGAATACAGGTATCTGGTAGAGAAGGTTATTCAATTTTAGTTTGTCTATTTCCTTATGATTAGCTTCAGGTTGTTTTTTATTCTCTCTTTCCTAGTTACCTAGCTAATCTAACCTTATGTATTTATTTTGCTAGATGGTAGAATATCACTGGAGTGATGTTCTGTTGTACTTAGTACATCCTACAGGAGGCTCATGATGTCTCTCTGTTCTAGTATTGGCCATGTTAGCCTTGCTAGGTTACTCAATAGGTTTGTTACGTTTCTTTGCTGTATTGTTACATTTTCTCTTTTCTAATTAATAACTAATTAGTGTGAGATACATTGAGAGTAGGTAAATATCATGTTCCTTAGTAAACTTTATCATGTTTTAGCCCTGGCTAGTGTGGCTCAGTGGATTGAACGCTGGCCTATGAACCAAAGGGTTGCTGGTTTGATTCCCTGTTGGGGCACATGCCTGGGTTGTGGGCCAAGTCCCCCTTTGGGGGCATACAAGTGGCAACCAACTGATCTTCCCTTGCACATTGCTGTTTCTCTCCCTCTATTTCTCCTTCCCTTCCCTTCCCTCTAGAAGTAAATAGGTAAAATCTTTAAAAAACCAAGCCCTGGCTGGTGGCTCAGTGGGTAGGCACTGGCCTGCGACCCCAAAGTTCGCTGTTTGATTCCCAGTCAGGCAGGGCACATAACCAGGTTGCAAGCCAGATCTCCAGCCAGGTCCGTACCTGGAGGCAGGTGAAAGGCAACCATACATTGATGCATCTCTCCCTTTCTTCCTCCCTCCCTGTCCTTCTTTCTAAAAATAATAAAATCTTAAAAAAATAAAATAAACATAGTAGAACAACTTTCTTGTGTTTTAGTTTTAGGATCTATTAGTGATTTTCTAATTTCATTCTATAATTATTAGCATTCTACTAACAGGAAGTTTCTTTTTTATTTTCTATTTATTTATAGGCTCATGGATTCTTATTTTATTCAATGGGTTATAATCCAGTACTACTGTTATATATTTTGACTACCCTTTTGTCCCAGATTTGGCCAGTGAAAGCTTCTTCAGGCTGTCTTTGACTTATTTTAATATGCTCCCATGATTCTTTAACTGATTCTTTAATTTATGGTGTAAGAATATGTTTGAGGCTTAACTTATACTTTCCAACTTCAACCCTGGAATAAACCATTTCTTTAAGGTTATTTTTAATAGAACATGGTATTTAGAGATCCAGATCTAAGAGTTATAGTGTGCTCATTGGTACTGAGGTGGTAACTATATCTAGGTCCTTTTAGTGTGTGCGTGTGTGTGTGTGTGTGTGTGTGTGTGTGTGTTAAAAATCATAAATTTGTACTGATACCTTCTATTTTAATTCAGTATCATAGGATACGTTCCAGTCTCTCACATTTAACATGTTCATAGTTCCTTTTTCTTAACAGTGTAAACATTGTCCTAATTTGCTTAATCTTTGAATACATAGAAGATAGGTTTAGAATTGTTAAAACCCATATTGCCACAGGAAAAAAGTACTAAGCAAACTTTAAGATTTCTTACAGTTTTTAAAAGTTAGTTACATATGTGAAATGCACAAATTGTACATGGTCAATATTTTAAGCTCTGATATGTACTCTTGGTCCTCTGAGAATTCTGACTTTTCTTTCTCAGTCTTCCAGTTTCCCAGCTCCATGTTCATCTTCAGTATTCTACGGTACAGGGGTCTTCTGTCCACTGTCTTTTCTGTTACTCAGTGTTACACCTATTTGCATGAAAGTGTCTACAACTGGAATCAGAAATAAGATTAATTCATTTTTGTAATCTTAGGGCCTGTCATAGTCTTAGATATATGGAAGGTGCTAAATAGGCATTTGAATGAAAAATACACACAGTAATGTTATTTATGTTGATTTATAGGTTGTATATAGATGACTTCTTTGAGAATCCTGAATAAATAAAAGATCAAGTTTGTATTATGCCAAATTAATAATTGTCTCTCATCAATTCTAATCTGTACATTTATTTTTTACATTTATATCCTCTGAAATTGATCTGTATCTTTAGTCATGGTTTTTAATATTGGTGGGAGTCAGGTGTGAAAATTCTATTGACATCTTTTAGTAGAGATAAAGCACCAGCAGCATAAAAGGGAAAGAATGTTGACAGAGGGGAGGGAGCTTGGGAGACTGGGCGAAAAAAGTAAAAAAGTGGAGGGCTTAGCAAGTACAAATTGGTAGTTACAGAATAATCAAAGAGATAGAAATTAGATTATGGGAAAATGTACTCAATAATACCGTAATAACTATGTATGGGATCAAGGGGGTTCTTGAAATATCAGGGGGACCACTCTGTAAGTGACATGATTGTTTAACCATTATGCCGTACATCTGAAATTGATACAGAATAATATTGAATGTAAACTGCAATTGAAAAAGTTTTTTAAGTGCAACCTTAAGAGTTAGTGAAATATAATACAGTTATTTTCGTCAGTTCTGCCACTGATTAATAAGATGGTTTGGCATAAAGATATATAAAAATAAGGCATAAAGACAGCCTAAAAATTTCTTAATGTTGGGATTTGGGAGTAAACAGTTGAAATGAGAATGAGTTAGTTTATTTGCTCCCTAGCTTCCCACAAGACAAGACCGTGAGATCTTAGAAGGGGGACTTGATTCTGTTTGTTTCTGTATCTCTATTGAATGGCAGTAGTTTTTAATATCAATAAGGTGACAGCGTATTTATTTCAGTTTCAGCTGATTTAACTTCCAGGGCCATCCCCCTGCCTGGGAGACAGGGCTGTGGCAGGATCTTCCCTTCAGAGAGACTGCTGGGCATGCTCCTGAAGGATAATGCTGAGCAGTTCCTTTGTCTTCAAACCGGGGAGCCCATAGACTTCTGGGTCTTAATATGTTGTGAATTCTTTATATTTCATTTGTTAGTTTAAAAAAATAATAATGCTTGTTTTTTTCCCCAACAGGAGTGAAACCTCAGTCTGGTTGGGCTATTGATCCTTTTGGATATTCGCCAACAGTGGCTTATCTTCTAAACCGTGCTGGACTTTCTCACATGCTAATCCAGAGAGTTCATTATGCGGTTAAGAAACATTTTGCTTTGCATAAAACGCTGGAGTTTTTTTGGAGGCAGAATTGGGGTATGTAGGGTTTGATGGAAGTTGAAGATCTCACTTGACCTAGATGTTATTTCACAGGGGTTATAAACTCACACCATTATGAGTTTTATTCAGAATGTCAGTATTGAAAATCAGGTTGCCTGAAGATACACATTCTTATTTTTCCTATGTATTCATGCTACAATTTAATTCTTTTAAGCAGTGGTGAGAATCTTTATCTATAGAACTTTGTCGATTCTTATGCATAAAGGAAATAAATAAATAGAAGAAATTAATCTTTTGCAGATAATGCTCTCACTTCTATTTTAAAAAGCACCTGCCTGTCACAAAATTGAACATGCATTATAACTAATACCAAGTCATTTATCTTATATGCATCCAGTGTTTTTTCCTTCTTTCTTTGTTGTCTGCGCATCTAGTAAGAATTGCCTTTTAAAACCTTAATCCTATCCTAAATCTGCTTTTATGTTATCTATATTGCTTACTTTCACACTGTGTTTTGTGTGCACTCAGGCATTCAGAGGACACACTTCTGCAGCTCTTTGTGGGGAGAAGAGACAAGATTTAGGTCTCTTGGGAGGCTTTTGCTGTTCCCATCCCTGTGTAAAATTGAGAACACCTTATTATTAATTTTATTTTTATTGATTGATTGATTCTATTAGAGGTCATGCACTGTGTTATATGCCTTATATAACACAAAATTCTTAGAACTAGTGTCTATTATTATCTCTAAAGAAACAGAGGCTTAGAGATGTGAAGCCATTTATCAAAAGCCATACAGGGAGTGGGTGGGTATGGAGCCAAGACTTGAGTCAGTTCTGAATCCTATGTTCCTAACCCTTGGTATACGCTGCCTTGCTTCTGAGTATTGAGTTCTTAGTCAGATTTCGTCTGAAAAAAAATAAAATAAAAAAGGATTTAGTGGTTAAAACAATGTTTAGAATTACTTTATTACATTATACTTGCTTTTCATTTGTAAATCTAGATGTCACTTTCTTAGAAGATAGCTATAGTTTTGTTTTTTTTTTTAAATTAAATCTGTAGGGAAAACAAGAATTTGTTAGGGGCTGGGTCAAATGCAAAGGAGCATGTTGATTTTTTTAAAATAAGGATTCTTAATTTGAAGGAGCCCTCCTTAAACTATTGCCTACATTCCAATTTCCCATAAATATTAGCCAACAGGAATTGCTGAGCACTTGTATGTAGTTAATACCAAATTTGGAAGAAATACAGAAAACGTCCTTGTGTATATGGAAATTAGAGTTTCATTTGATAAAAGCAAACAACACCGAATACAGAAAAAAACTAAAATGTGTAAATGGACTGCTAAGTAATATGGTGTGAGAAGAGTAAAGTATATATGTCCTTGATCATAGGAGAAGGAAGAGGAAGGAAGTTCCATCATTCTGAGACTTGTAATAACCTTGGTGCAGATAGTAAGCATTTCAGTGACCAGAATCCATGATGTCACACTCATGCTGTGATTCAGTGAAACAACTAACAGCAGAGACTATAACATATTATAATAGCTTTTAAATCTGGAAAAGAATTAGCAATTATTGAAGCCAAATAAGAGTGAGAGGTAAAACTGAAATATTTTAGGTCTTACCTGGTAGACTTGAAGGTATTGCTTTAAAATTACATTCTGGAGTTAAGTTGAGCTTCTTGGTGTGTTCTGATTCTTAATGAAGCGGTTGTTTTCATTTTTTAAATGTAAATATTGCTTTCTTTTTTCTTTTGTCTTTCTTATAAAAGTAATGCATATCCATTTTTGAAAATTGTAAATCTATAAAGAAATAAAGGGGGAGCACTATTGACCAGCCAGGATCATGCAAAGGAATCCACTTCTAATTCCTATTTCAGCCTGCCCTTCTCACTGAGTGGTTGGCTTCTGAATTCAAGGGCAAGATATATCAACACCTTGCTGGCATTTAAGTTTTAATTAAAACCAATTCTGCATCAGAATCAGTGCTTGTTTTCCACATATCTTCTTTGTTTGCTTGTTTTGTTTCTTAAAATTGCTTTTCCTTTTCTTATGCTCCCTTGGTGAACAGTTCCATTGGCTCTTTATTGGTGAGCACTGGGGCAACTCAATGAACTCTGCTGGTGGTGCCTTCTTCTGGCTGTGAGAAGCAGACAGGAATTTGCCTGCAGTTATCACAAGCCCCCATTCTTTCCTTATTCTTTCTGTTTCCCTTTTTCCTTCCTTCCTTGCTCCTTGTCCTCACCTGTCCTCTGCAGCTAATGGTCTCTCTCAGAGTACCCTGTTACCTGAGGTGGGGACAGATGTGTCTGGCAGAAGCTGGTAGCCAGGGATGGACATGGTCATAATTCATAATTTTGGATGAACTGATTATAAATCTTGCTTTTGCTCAGTTTGTATCATCCAAGTCAGCAGGTGCTGGTTCATAATGAGGCCTTTCTGTTTCTGTGAAGTTTAAGTATATGAGGTAGATAGAGACTGACCTTTAGGCTGGTGGTCCTTCAGTAGTGCTGTGGCCTATGGTACCAATAGTTAAAGGGGTTGTTGATTTAGGGCAGGACTTGCATTATGTGAGTATAAAGTACTGGCATTTTGAACAGTTTTGGGAGAACAAAATTTATAAATGCAGGTTTGTCTGGCTCTTTATTTTAGATCTGGGATCTGTCACAGATATTTTTTGCCACATGATGCCCTTCTACAGCTATGACATCCCTCACACTTGTGGACCTGACCCTAAAATATGCTGCCAGTTTGACTTTAAACGGCTTCCTGGAGGCAGATTTGGTTGTCCCTGGGGAGTCGCCCCAGAAACAATACATCCTGGAAATGTCCAAAGCAGGTATGAAAATAATATATTTCATATGACAACATCTTGAACAAGCGTTAGTTGCTTGTTGCTGAAGGGGTGAATAAATGGGCTTCAGTAGCCAACGTTATCCTCGTTCAAGATATTCATTCAAACCAGATGTAAAGCAACTTAAAAATTCCAGAGCCTTGCTGATGCCTGTTATGTGTTAGGACTTAATGGAAAGTGAACAATAGTAGATCAATATACAATGGGTAAAGTATAATGAACTGTTACTACCGTTTCCTTTGCCCTCATTATAAAAGCCTTCTACTGTGTTTGATTGATTTCATATACTGTTGTTGATAATAAAACTTCTGGTCTCTATTATATAAATTGGTAAGAAAAGCAACCCAACTGCAAAAACATTTATTGAAATGGAACACAAAGAATGTAATTATTTGTTCCCTTCATAACAATTTCAATAATAGTGAATGCTCTCCAGCCCTGATGAATGTACATCTTTGCATCTTTGTGATGTGTTTGAATTACAGAAACTAATTAGAAATATTTATCCCTAAAGATATTTAAATAAAAATTAAAGGAATGAACATATTTTAAAGAAAATTATGCTTATGATGAAATTATTAAACCAAATTCCCTATCGTTCTTATTTTGGTGCTTTTAAAATTTGATTTCTCCACTTAAAAATTAGTGGCATATAATGAATGCATTAAAATAAAACGTATGTTAATCATGTAAACCACTCAACTCAGCAAGAAAAATAATACAGCCTTTTAAATAAAATAAGATCTTTGAACTGTGTTCTGTCAAATGTATTTGTTTAAAAAAAATTGTTTTTTAAATAATGTGTGTGAGGAAAAAGGTGAGATTGAATCTCTGCCTAGAGCAGATCCTTGTGGTCATGAATTATTGCAATGTGGACGGACCCCTGTGGCAGACACGCAAGTGTTTTAGTGTGGCAGCCCTTCTTTAAGCCATGGATCCTTTCCATCAAAATCTGAGACTTTCACAGTTATTTTTTAAAATTATCCAAGATTAGGGATTAACATAGTTTTATTTTCTTGGTTCCTACAGCAGGGAGAATTATTGAGGAACACTGAATAAACAGCCTGCTTTCTGTGTTTAGGCTAGTTAGAGAAAATAGTCCAGTGAACTATGTAGGAAGAGGTGGTTAGGGGCAGGGTTGGCTTGCCTGGCTACTTGAGAAAAACTGCTGTTTGTTAGTGAATCAGGTGTTTACACTAATCCTCTCAGTTCCTCAGTTCAGGTAGTAGGTGGTCAGGGATAGGGAACAATGAAGGGTACAGCTGAAGGCTTTTTCAGCTGGGGAGTCCCAGTGACCCATAGGTATTGTGAGTCCCCTCTCTTTTGGGGGAGTCTGCTGAGAGTACTTGAGGCATTTTGTGTAATCTTTGGCTGTTTCATTTAACCTTTCAAGAACACACCTTGTGCTCATTCAGTTCCAGGGATCTGGGGGCAGATGGGTAAATGAATCTATACAATACTTATGTAGATTTTAAAAAATTAGTTTAAGTCTTGAATTCTTGACTCTGCTGGTTATTTCACATCCAAATATCACCTTCTTTTTGACTTTGTGATGGAGTTCAACCACAGGCATTCCAGCATAGTGGCATTTGACTTTTTAATACCCAAAAGAAAGTAAAATTTAACTATATTATACAGATGACACATTTGATACATTTAGTTCAGCAGGTTGCTCTACTTTAAATATGAAGAAATACTGTTCTTCATCAATTTTTGTTTTTGGTATATTACCATGTATTTTACATATGATGATTTACATGTTAGATGATTTTTTTTGGTTCTTGTTAAGTTGGCATTACTTACCTAATAGAATAAGTAAAGAGCACATTGCAGCTGCACATCTTCAAATGTGATGTTGGTCAATTCATTCATCATTACTTTACCACATATTTAGTGGTATCCACTGTCTGC
This sequence comes from Noctilio leporinus, assembly GCA_004026585.1. Taxonomy (NCBI): domain Eukaryota; kingdom Metazoa; phylum Chordata; class Mammalia; order Chiroptera; family Noctilionidae; genus Noctilio; species Noctilio leporinus. The sequence goes on from PVIW01004349.1 coordinate 72,082, forward strand.
CAGGTGTTTAGGTTGGTCCCTTGGCTTTCATGGTGTTGACACTTTCTGAGCTGAACCTTGAAAGTTAGGATAGTTGCTGCGTGGAAAAGGCACATCATTAATGTTTGTGATTCCTTTCACTATGTGTTTTACACATGTACAACTAAGGTAGTAAACCTTGGGGTGCATTTAAATGATCACATATCCTTTTTTATGCTGATTGCCTGAAAGATCTAGTTGAATGCTCAATCATATCATATATTTGTGGTATATATATATATATATATATGTCTTTTTTTTTTTTTTTTAACCTTCATTTGGTCTTATCTGTGTGATTAATCTCATATTCATTTTTAAACTGTAAGTAATAACCTAAAATTATTTTTGGTAAATTTGGAATATTAGTAAGTTACTAGTAAAAATAGAGTACTCACCCTGGCTGGTGGCGCAGTAGATAAGGTGCCCGCCTGTGAACCCAAAGGTCGCAGGTTCGATTCCCCAGCCAGGACACATAACCAGGTTGCAAGCCAGGCCTCCAGCCAGATCCGTGGCTGGAGGCAGGTGAAAGGCAACCAACCATACATTGATGTCCCTCTCCTCTGCCTCTCTCCCTACCCCTGTCTCTAAAAACAATAAATAAAATCTTAAAAAAAAACCACACACAATTGAATACTCAACTAATGATAATCTCAGAAAACTATACATTATGTTGCTTATGAATATTATGGTTATATTTAATCAAGCTATTAAATTTTTGCTAATTTAATGCTTGTAAAGCAATTTTAGAGGTTATTAATATAGAGATCATATGAAAATCTCAATTTAGCTAAATGTTTTTTTCATAATTTCTATAAAATGCCTCTTTCCATCATTGATGTTCTTTGAGTTAATTTTAAAAGTTTTTATATTGTGAATTACAGTTCATTTCTGGATCCTTGAAGTGAAAATTAAAATATTGCATGAAAAGCATATTTATCAGTTATTATTACTTTCATAAACTTTGGTATTATACACATGGAGAACTACTCTAGTTCATCTGCTTGTGTAATTTCATTTTCATAAGCCCTTTCTATTAGTTTCTATTCTCAGACTTCCTGAATTGGTGCCTATTCAGCATTTTCCAAAGGGTTTTTTGCAGAATATTCAAATATGAAATATAGAACATATCGTCAAGTTGTGATCAGCTGACCTTTTGAGTCATAGGTTAGAACCCAGGGAAGTAGAAGACAAAATAACTCACTCAAGTCCTAAGCTTAATCTGTCAATCAGTACTGAGAAGGACAGCATAAAGAATGCTGAGATTATTGATGGCTGGTGTTAAGTGAATTGATTTTCTACCTTTGAAAAAAGAAATATGGTTCTGTAATTGGTTTCATTCAAAATATACTTCTTAGGTGTTTAATCAGGCATTTTAGTATAAATCAGAGAAAGGAATGCTAAGTCAAAGCCAATTTCAAAGTTCATATGGTTGAGAAATCCTTATTGCCTTTCTGGATTACCTGGGGTTCAATCTCTGGCCTTGGGGAAGACACTGATGCCCTAGCAATTAAATCCCAAAGGTGGTATGTGATTTAATTTCTCTAAAGATAATCCTTTGGGAAACTTACAGGTTTTCCATCTGATTAAGAACTCACACATCCAAGACGCTAATGAACAAAACAAACAAGCAAGCAAGCAAAAATGGAACCAGAGACATGAATACAAGGAACAGACCTTCAGTGGGCAGAGGGGAGGGGAGGGGGGTGAAGAAGCCAAAGAAGGGAAGCAGCTTAGTCAAGGAACTAGCATGGATGATCCATGGACATGAACAACAAGGGGGGTTGCCTTTGGGGGGGAATGGGAGAGTGGGGAAAGGGAGAGCAGAGGGGAAAAAAATGGGATGAATGTAATATAACAATAAAATTAAATTAAAAAAAGAATTTAGCAATACTTTAAATGGATATGAAAATTAGTATGGTAGTTAAAAATCTGCCTCTTAAATCACACTAAGCTACAATATAGGTAAAATAATTTCTTTTAATACAATATTCTTTATAATAAGTTGCCCATTGTTCTTTTCTTAATACTATTCTTTCCTTTACTTTCTTTTATTTCTCTATTTTTTTTGTAGGGCTGAGATGCTTCTAGATCAGTACCGAAAGAAGTCAAAACTTTTCCGCACTACAGTTGTCCTGGCCCCACTTGGAGATGATTTCCGCTATAGTGACCGCACTGAATGGGATCGTCAATTCAAGAATTATCAGCTTCTTTTTGATTATATGAATTCTCAACCTCAGTATAATGTTAAGGTAATGAGAAAATACTAATTATGATTTTGGTTATAATCATAATTATAACCAAATATAATTATATTTGAAGTTGAGCCTTCATTATTAAATGAAACTAAAACACAGTAGTTTAGTTTCTTTGTCCCACATCTCAGCATTTCTTAGAATGTATAGTTCTTGTGTAAAAGTGTAATATCTTACGAGGAAAATTACTTGGTGCTCCAGTTCCATTTCCAGGGTTTGGTTTTCCATTTCCTACTTCTCCATGAAGATTAGAGAGCTATTACTCTTGTGTGGCTGAAAACATGTACCTAGTAAGTTATGTTATTCATTTTTCAATGATGGGTTTTTTTTTTTTTGTTTGTTTGTTTTTAACCAGCGTTGACAATTTATTGTTTCTCTCTGACAATTGCAGTTTTCTGATTTAGTGGTGTCACTGGCAGATGAAAATGAACATGTCACGAATTTTGCAAACAAATGTCTTCTGTCCAAAGAATACACTAGCATTTTTCTTAGATGAGATGACTTTTTAAATTAATCATTTGCCTGTAGCTCTTGCTTCTTTTCTCTTGTGAAATATTTAAAATGTAACCTAAATGTTGAGAGTAATACAAATATATCCCCCACCACCCTGTAGTCCATTGTTTAGTTACAACTCACAGTCACTTTCACTTCAGCTGTGCCTCATTGACATCTCACGTCTCCCTGGGATTATTTTGGGGCACACTTCAAGTGTCATATAGTTTCATCTGTAATCATTTCAATCTGCATCTCTAAATGATAAGGGCTCTGTTTAAAAATATAATTATAATACCATTATCACATCTAAAGAATTAGCAACATTTATCTATATTTTATCTATAATTTAATTATAGAATCAAATTTTCCTTATCTCATACAAACATTTCTTAGCAGATGCTTTGTGTAAGTCAACATTGAAACAAGAGTCATATAATATACCCTTCATGAGAAAATTATCCAACATGTTTATAATATTCACATATTAATCTTTCTGGCAGTAGAAATTCTGTGAAAATACTCTAGAAGTGAAGTGATATTACTGTGTAGGAAATGAGAAAGCTGGTAATGGGCCACATTTTATGTAGTGAGAATTCAAGTTTATTAACTTAAATAATATTCAATACTAAACTTAAAAAAACATCAGGATTATGTTTAAATTATCTCTGTAATGTTCTCAAATGTGATCATCTGATAGGAGGAACTCATGTGTTTGTAGGTATCATTTTGTTTGTTTGTTTTGTCCTCATCCAAGGACATACTTATTGATCTTAAAGAGGAGAAGGGAATGAGAGAGAGGAGAAGAGAAACATCTGTCAGTTGTGTGTGGTACACACCCCTAAGGGGATCAAACCCACAGCCTAGCCATGTATCCTGACTGGGAACTGAGCCTGCAATCCTTAGGTTATGGGATGATGCTCCAATCAGCTGAGACACACTGTCCAGGGCTGTATGTGGGTATCTTATCTCTCAACTGCATCTTTGGGGGAAGGGTTTTGAGAGCCATAAAAGGATCTACTACCACTCTGAATAATTAAATCCCAAAGTTAATATTTTACCTATTTCCTTTTTTGTACACTAGAACAATTTAAGTAATTTTTAAAATTAAAATATCACATACATAAGGAAAAATATACAAACCATAAATATGCAAAGAATTTATTCATTTAAATACCCCCATGTAATCACCATCCTGATCAAGTCATAGACCATTTATAGAATCCTGGAAGTCTGCTGGAAATTCTCTACATCATTATCAACTCCTGGGAAAGTTAGCATATTTTTACCTCTGCCACCTTGATTAGTGTTCCTCTTTAAAAATTTTATGAAAGGGAATCCCAAGCATGTGCTATTTTGTGACTGACTTTTTTTATTCTACACTATGTTTGTAAGATTCATCCATGTTGTTGCATGTATCAGTAGTTTATGCATTTTTAAAGCTGTATGTTTCCATTTGATAAATATACTACAATATATCCACTCTAAAGTTACTAGCCATTTAGTTTTTTCTAGTTTTTGCCTATGACAAATATGTGCTGGTTTTATTTTTTTTTCCCTGGTAGTTAATGAGGTTGAGCCGCTGTCTCATAGTTGCTTGCCACTTGGGTACCTTTTATAAAATACTTATTTAAGTCCTTTGATCAGATTTTTTTTTTTCTTAAATTGGGTTATCTAGTTCTAACCATTTGTAGTTCCTTTATATTTTCTGGATTGAATCTTTTTTTTTTTTTTTATTAAAGTTGTGCAAATATGATCTTCCTCTATGTAGTATGCATTTAATTAATGCTGTCTTTTGATGAACACAAATTTTAATTAAATCTAATAAAATAGTGTTTTCCTTTATGGCTAGTGCTTATGTTCTGTTTAAGAAATTTTTGTTTACCCCGTAGTCATGAATTTACATTTCCTATGAAAATGTCCTCTAGAACCTTTATTGTTTTACCTTGAACATAGGTAAACAATAGGGTTTATAGTCCATTTGGAATTGATTTCTGTAACATGTGTGAGGGGAGGGATCAGGAGACCTACTTTCCCATATGGATATATTCAGCATAATTTATTGAAATAAAGCCATAGTTTGCCTACTGCACTGCAACATCATCTTTGTTATTAATGATTAGTTAGACTACATTTAAATAGGTCTGCGTCTGAATTTTCTATTTGATTTTGTCTATTTGACTAATCTCATACTGTCTAATTGCTACAGCTTTATAATAGATCCTACTGTCTGGTAGGATAAATCTTGGTGGGATATTTCAAGTTACCTTGTCTAAGCTAAAAATTTAGGTTTATTATTATTTTTTTAATGAAAGGAAAAATGAGTAATTGAGTTGCTAAAATATTAACAATTGTACTAGCCAAGACAGCCAATTTGCCATTCATAATAACAGTTTTTCCTATATGGTGTTCTGATATAAGAGTTGAGATTAAGGTTATGTTTAAGATTTAATTGTCCCTTTTTAACATAAAGGCCATATAAATATTTTTTGATTATACTCATATTTTTAGGTGTCCCAAATATTTACTTTATTTGAGCTACCAAGAGACTGTATAGAAAAAATTTAAATATTTCCTTTGAAACTACTCTAGCAGAGAGAGAGGATTATATTTCAGCTCTTTAAGACTGAATTAAATTTGTGAAATAGCCCACTAGGACATTCATGTAAACATTGCGCTGGGAAATTAGAAAGTAGGAAGTATTTTCATTGTACCTAATAAAAATTAATTGAAATATTTTTTAAAAGGTATAGTCAGTTATTACTATAGACTCTGTGGCAGAAAGAAAGAAGGAACTCCTACTTTTTTGCCTCAATATGGATGGAACTGGAGAGTATTATGCTTAGTGAGATAAGCCAGTCAGTGAAAGACAAATATCATATGATCTCACCTAATATAAGAACCTAATGAATAAAACAAATGAGCAAAATAGAACCATAGGTATGGAAATATAGAACAGACTGACAGTGACCAGAGGGAAGAGGAGAGTAGGGAAGGGTGGAAAGAAGGGAAAAGGAACTAGTATAAATGACCCATGGGCATGGACAACAGGGTGGGGATTGTCTGTGTGAGAGGGGGGAGGTGGGTGGGGCAGGGGAGAGCCATGAGGGGAAAATGGGGCAACTGTAACAGAATAATAACTTTTTTAAATAAATAAACACTGTAACATGGCTTCCTAAAATTTGAAACTGAAAAGGATTTTTATTACCCAATAGAAATCCCTTATTATTTTGATGAGCCAAGTACAACTTAGAAATATTTAGATCATTGAATATTTTGATCTTTTTGAGATCATCTATATATACTGCTTCCTAGTAATGCAATTGAAGAAGAAATAATACTTAAAATATTACCTAAAATATATTGAGTACTTATTATTTGCTATTAACTTATTTTAAGTGCTTCATGTTATTTGACTTCTTTAATTATCTGAACATTTCTGGAATGTACTATAATTATCCCCATTATAGATGAAGAAACAGAAGCAAGAAAAGATTAACTAGCCCAAGACACTGTATTTGGTGAAGCCATGATAAAAGTGGATAATATAGCTAAAAATTGCTTTTAATGTAAACATAGGATTTAGGACTAATCATCTGTTTTTGCTGTTATGAAATACATTGTATCACAATTAGGTTATAATTTATACTTGCCTAGTGCTGTTGTGCTTCCAGTTGAAATTTTGCATTTGCAACAGGGAAATAATAGCTAAAACTTACATCATCGTTTACCAGTCATATTTCTAAGCATTTTACTCATGACTCCATTAGTTGTAACACAGACAGTATAGAGTGTGTTCAAAGACACATAGAATTCAAACCCTTCCTCTCTGGATCCAGGTTCTTTGCTGCTCTTAAAACACTCTGCTAGTGTGCTAATACTCACTGTTTAGAACTACTTTTAATTATTTCTCTGCAGTCAGAAAGACCTGTTCATTTGGGCAGTCAGCTTGTTGCTTTTTGTGTTTTACTTCTCTGTTCACTGCCAATAGAGAAAGTCCATTAAAAAAAAAAAATGACCTGCTGTTCTTCAGGTTTCTCCCTTCTCCCTTGTAGAAACTCAAACTGAGGGGAAGGGGAGACCAGAGGAGGGTGGAGGGTATGTGCATGTGACATATAAAAGTACTTAATCACTAATAAAGCTTATTATAGACTTCTGGAATATTTTGCTTAAAATCTGTCTTTTATTTTTTATGTTTTCTCCACCTTTCTTTTATCTCTGTCTTAACACATGTCCTGGTCACTGAACATTTTGAAATTCTACAGGTTGTTGGAGTTTTTAGATCTACAAAATTGTAAATCTAAATAATTGCTTAGGCATGCAAGTTTTCTCTTAGTTTAATTTGGGACTTGATTCAAGTAAAAGAAAGTCACTGAATATATCCCTTTGCTTTTTTTGAGACTTGTCAAATCAGAGGTACGTACTCATATTTACTTGGAAGCTTACCTTAAATATTTATTAGTAACTTTTCAGTGCAAAAGTAATTTTAAGGTAACTATGAATAATTAAAGTGTAACTTTCTTTTCTTTTTTTCTTTTTTTTTTTTTTTTACTAGATTCAGTTTGGGACTTTATCAGATTATTTTGATGCTCTGGATAAAGAAGATGCAGCTAGCAGAGAGAATGGCCAGTCAATCTTCCCTGTTCTAAGTGGAGATTTCTTCACTTATGCTGACCGAGATGATCATTATTGGAGTGGCTACTTTACATCCAGACCTTTTTACAAACGAATGGATAGAATATTAGAATCCCATTTAAGGTACATTTACCTTCAGATGGCTATGTTTATCCATTTCTTTTATGTTATTTGTATGATGTACAACATTTATGGAGTGACAAAATGTGTTTAATGTAATTGCGAAATTTTAATGAAATCAAAGATAATGTCTTCAAAACATAATCAAATGATTTACATGGGTTATTCTGGAAGGAAAAGCAGTTTATGTAATTAGTTTTTCTGGAAGTTGTATTCTGTGTTTTACATTTTTCTAATTAATTACCTGTAATATTGGCATAATATTCAGTGACATTGTCATGTGTGTCTGCAAGTCAGTAATCTGGCTAAATTATCGGAAACGGGCTTGGGTCAAAAGGAACAAATAGGGCCCATCAGTAGCTGAAAATATATACCCTAAAATGATTATATTTTGTAAGTGGGAGAACTCTAGAGGCTTCTTCTCAGTTTTTATTTATTTATTTTTTTAAAACACATTTCTATAAGTGTGATTTTCTGCTTAAAAGATCAAAATTTATAAGAGATGAAAACTGATGGAGGCAGAGTGGGAAAAAAATAAACTCACGTGAAGAAGACAGAAAAGTCAATATAAAACATACAAACACTCTATACCAGCATTATTCGGGACTTTCAATCACTGTCTAAATAGAACATTCTGCAGTGATAGAAATATTCTATTTCTGCACTGGTTAGTGTGGCAGTTGCTAGCCACATGTAACTATTGAGCACTTGAAGTATGTATGACCAGTGCGATGGAAGAACTGGATGAATTTCATTTAATTTTAATTAATTTAAATGTAAATAGTCACATGTACCTAGTGGCTATCACAGTGCAGAGTAGAGTTTTAAGTAACCGAGTCTTGTTTTTGATAAGATAAATTACCTTAGGGATTCCAATGTGTATGTGAAGCCTAGGACAGCTTTAATTTTTATGATGAATTCATTTTCAGTCCAGTTCAAATCTTGAATTCATGATGATTAGTTTTCATGATGAATCTCATTATTAAAAGCAAAAAGTTGTATAATACCTAATCTCTTCTATATACTAGTGGGAACAGTACATTTTGGAAAGCCTTTTTATAAAAACCATGAATTTCTTCAAGAATTGTACTTTGGTAAAATAGTATTTTTTAAAAAATTATTTTAAGTTGTGCTACTCTTATCATTACAAAAGCCTAACTTTTTATGAATGCACTTTTGTATATTCAATAATATCCCAGATGAATACATTATTATTGTATTTGTAATAAAGTAATATATATTATAGAGATTTATGCATTTTACCAAGTAATAGAATGTTAGTTATCAGTTGTTATTCTAAACTATCTGTGCTAAAAACAGAACCAGTACTAAATAATATAGAGATTCTTTTAAACCACTGAATGATTTTTAAGTGTTGTGTTTTTTTATAGTGGTAAAGAGTTTTAAATGTTGATTCAGTTTTAATTTATTGAAGAAATGTTAGGTAAAATAGTTACTCTGGGTACTATAATTTGGAAATTCTGCTGCTTTAAAATGAATAACACAAAACATGCCCTTGCTGGTGTGGCTCTATTGGAGTGTCATCTCATAACCAAAAGTTTGTGGGTTCACACCCCCATTTGGACACATCCAGGTGTGTATAGGAGGCAACCAATTGCTGCTTCTCACTTACATCAATGTTTCTCTCTTGCTCCTTTCCCTTCTCTTTAATATCAATGGAAAAATGTCCTCAGGTGAGGATAAAAAAAACCAAAAATATAATTGTAAATTTCATGATAGAATTAATGTGTTTGAGAATAAGTTTATTGTCTGATAATAGTGATATTTCATCCTAATGTTAATTTGTAAAAGTTTGGATAAAATAGAGAAGTATGAAGAATATTTTTCAAGTCCACTTTTCTTACATTTTCAAAATCAGGAATATTTCTTGAATATGTGTATGAACATATATACACAATTTATTCATTTAAATGTAGTGATTCTTTTATTTTTAAGATTGTATTTTTTTTCAGATATAGAAGAAGGGAGGGAGAAAGAGAGAGAGAGAAATATCCATTTGTGGTTGCCTCTCGAAAGCCCCCAACTGGGGACCTGGCCTACCACCCAGGCATGTGCCCTGACTGGGAATTGAACCTGCAACCATTTGGTTCTCAGGCTGGCACTCAAACCACTGAACCATACCAGCCAGGGATTAACTTTAGTGATTCTTATGCTATAAATTTCAGAAGGGTTAAAATTGAAAAGTGGAGCCTATATAGTACCTTTTTATTATTTCAACAATTTAAAGGAATTTAGTTTTTTTTAAAAGCACTGCAGATCCCTTTTTCCCGATATCTAAATATATTTGCAAGCCACCTTGATTTTTCCCTCCATCACCTTTAACATGTTTTGCATAAAGAGCCTTCTTATATTTTTTACTCCATCCAGCAATGACTCTTTTTAAAAAACTTTTTATAATCCTATCTAGAACTGGATCTTTTGATGGAAAAAAAGAGTGAAAATTGTAAACCTCATATTATTTCTCAAAAGGTATTCTGAAGCTATCATGTTTTATTCTTTAAAATACATGAGAAAATTGGCACTGGCTGGTAGCACAGTGGATAAGGTGCCGGCCTGCCAACCCAAAGGTCACTGGTTCGATTCCCCAGCAAGGGCACACAAGTAGGTTGCAAGCCAGGTCTCCAGCCAGGTCTGTGGCTGGAGGCAGGTGAAAGGCAACCATACATTGATGTTTCTCTCCCTCTCTGCCTCTTTCCCTTCCCTTCTCTCTGGAAATAATAAATAAAATCTTTTAAAAAATAAAATACATGAGAAAAGGCAGCATTTTGTTTTATCTTTCAGCTTATATTGTTAATTTCTTTATAGTTGTTATTATTCAGCATTTAGACTAGCTTTTGTCATTGAGCTATCAAGCTATCAATGTTCTGCTTCTTCTCTACTGTTAGTCTCCCGCCCATGTGACCATGCGTTCACCAACCACCCCTCCTCATAACATACTCTTAGAAGAGTAAATGGCTTTCTAGTGATGAAGTTCATGGCACATAACTGCAATGCTTTTGGAGAGAAACATGGAAGAAAACATTTATCTAGTTCTTACTGTGTTGAGATATTTTTTCCCTATGTTATACATAAATAAGCCTATCTTGCTGCTAGTGGGTACTGGCTTCTTTCCAGGACCATCTAGAATGACAGTCTTTGTATAAATATAGAAATGATGTTCTTTAATGATGAAGAATTTAGATTTATAAGCTAGATACCTTGGGGGTTTTATAGAAATGTTTATTATCATTATCTTATAAATTGTTTGTACTGAAATGGTGGGTTTTGAAAAACCACATTTGTGCATGTGTCAATGCCACATATTTTAGAAAGCAAATGGAAATGATTGCTTTCAAATAAAAATTAATGATTATTTTATGCAATCAGGTCGGCTGAAATTCTATACTATTTCGCCCTGACACAAGCTCAGAAATACGAGACATACACGTTTTTTTCATCATCCTATTACTCAATGCTTACAGAAGCCAGAAGGAATTTGGGACTATTTCAACATCATGATGCTATCACAGGAACCGCAAAAGATTGGGTAGTTGTGGATTATGGTACCAGGTAATATAATTATTGAGAAATGATCTTAAAACCAAATCTTTTAAAATTTTAATTGAAAGCTTGTATCTTTTAATGGAGTTGTTAATATATATCAGACCACATTAATAATAATATTCCTTATAAATATTTATAGAAAAACAGCGCAAATTTTCAAAGCATTTTTCAAGAAATTTGTTGACAGAATACTAGGTGTCCCAACTTTTTATTGCATTGCATTGCTACAAATGGTGTAGTGAAGTATTATTGTAAAACTGATAACTATATTCTCCCAAGGATGGTGTGGTAATTGGGTTACCTTCTTGACTAAGGATTTGTATCAAAATAATAGTTATAACCCAGGAAGATAAAGAGCTACATACACTTTATTATATAGAAACTTAATTTCATTCTATTTCATTTCCAGTTGTGCTTGAATACCTTATTTATTTAAAGGGACATTGATGAAAAAGAATAAGCCTAGAATAGCCAGCAAGTAGAAGAACCTAGGAACATTATAATAGATGGATGATATAAGAAGTTGGAATGAAAAGGGATGGCCTACGTATTGATATCAGAACCATCTTCAACATTTTACAGATCTGGTAGATGAGAGGAAGCAGAAGCCCAGTTATTTTTATACTGCAGAATTAGAAACAACGAATATAGCCTTTGGCTCAGAAAACAGGATTTTTGTAAACAGTGCTTCCCCAAGATGGAAAGGTTTCTCTTTTGTAAGGTTTCTATCATCGTGCTCAAGTTCAGGTTACTCTTCATTAGTTAAGATTGTTTCACTGTAGCTCAGGCTGTTATTTCTCCCAGACTTATTTTTGTTATAAACAGTTGGATGCTTTGATACTATTTTAAAATCATTAAAAATATGCTCTAATTTACTTACACAATGCTATAGATTTAAAGTAAATTTCTTTTTTTATATAAAAACTGATACACAGCTTATATTACTAATTGTAATGTTACAATTAAATTTTGTTACAATATTTTGACTGCCCTTCTAGAAATTTGGGGGAAAATAGTAGTGAGGTTTCATTAGTTAACTGGAGTCCTTAAAAAAATATATGAAAGGTAGTATCTTGAAGATCTCAATTTTCCTGCACATTTATTTGGCACCCATCTATAGAGGTTTAAGTGAACTTAAAATTAAAGTTAAGTGAACTCTCTGGATGATGATGATGATGTTATTTCTCCCACAGAAATCAATTTTGGGAGGGGATTCAAAGATTTTTTAAAGTAAAGTCAGATTTTCCATTTCTTTTTCACATGTTTCTATCTTCTTGGTGTGATGAGAGTTTAAACATGAGGCTGCTTAGAATCAGGCCAGTTTCTAAAAGGAAAAAGAAGTCATTCTCCTGCACTGCCCTCTCTCTCTCTCTCTCTCTCTCTCTCTCTCTCTCTCTCTCTCTCCTCTCTCGCTGCCATGTTGAAAGAGATTTGGGTACAAGCCATTTGAGTTTTTGCTACAAAAAAAATTTTCGGTCTCATCACCTTTCCAGAACGCCTGCCTTTATGTTCCATGTGTTTGGTATTACATTTATTTATTTACTTATTTATTTAAATATTTCATTTTATCTATTAGCATTTAGGCCCCTTATAAACCCCCTGCCCCCAGCAAATCACCACTTTGCTGTCCATTTGCATGAGTCCCATAACCACTCACTCCCCGCTTGCTGTCATCTGCTCTCCATCTATGAGCCTGTCTCTCTTTTGCTTGTTAGTTCAGTTCATTAGATTCTACATATGGGTGAAATCATGTTAGTTGCCTTTCTCTGTCTGGCTTATTTCACTTACCATAATGTTATTCTGGTCCATCTATACTGTTGCAAATGATAACATTTTCTTCATTTTTTTACAGCCAAGTAGAAATTCATTGGGTGAATGTCCCATAGTTTCATTATCCACTCATTTATTGATGAACACTTGAGATACTTCTGTATCTTGGCGAACGTAAATAACACTGTGGTGACCATAGGGGTGCATATGTTCTTTCAAATTAGTGTTTTGGGTTCCTTCAGATATATTCCCAGAAGTGGGAGCACTGGGTTGAAAGGCAGATCCATTTTCAATTTTTTGAGCTATCTTCATACTGCTTTCCACAGTGACTGCACCAGTCTGCATTCCCACCAGCAGTGCCAAAGGGTTTCCCTTTCTCCACATCCTTGTCAACACTTGTTATTTGTTGATTTATGATGATAGCCATTCTAACAGGTGTGAAATGGTATCTCATTGTGGTTTTAACTTGCATTTCTGATGATTTGAAGATGTTGAGAATCTTTTAATATGTCTATTGTGGCCATCTGTATGTCCTTCCTGAAGGAGTGTCTATTCAGGTCCTTGGCCCATTTTTTTCTTTGCCCATTTTTAATTGGGTTGCTTGTATTTTTGGTATTCAGTTTTGTAAGTACTTTATTAATTTTGTATATTAACCTCTTCTCAGATGTATTGACAAACATGTTCTATTCGGTGGGTTGTCTTTTTATTTTGTTGATGTTTTCCTTTGCTGTACAAACCCTTTTCAGTTTGATGTGGTCCCATTTGTTTATTTTTTCTTTGTTTCCCTTGCCTGGGGAGGTATATCTGATTAAAAAGTTCTATGTGTACTATCTGAAATATTGCAGCCTATGTTTTCTTCTAGGATTTTTATGGTTTGGGGCTTAACATTTAACATCTTTGACCCATTTTGAATTTATTCTTGTGTGTGGTTTAAGTAGGTGGTCTAGTTTTAGTTTTTCTGCACATACCCTCCCAATTTTCCCAATGCCATTTATTGAATAAACTATCACTAGCCCATTGTATGTGTTTGCTTCCTCTGTTGAATATTAATTGAATATAAAGATGTTGGTTTATTTCTGGACTCTCTATTCTGTACTATTGATCTATGTGTCTGTTTTTATGCCAATACCAGGCCTTTTGTGGTTCCATGTAAAGTTTTAAAATATTTTTTTCTAGTTCTGTGAAATATGTCATTGGACTCTGATATTGAATCTATAGATTGCTTTGGGTAGTATGGAAATTTTAATGATGTTAATTTTCTTACACGTTAACATGGCATGTTCTTCCATTTATTTGTACCTTCAGTTTTTTTCTTCAGTGTCTTACAATTTTCTGGGTACAGGTTATTTTACATCCTCCGTTAGGCTTATTCCTAGGTATTTTACTCTTTTTTTTTTAAGCAATAGTGAATGAAACTTTTTTCTTAATTTCTCCTTCTGTTACCTTGTTATTGGCATATAAAAATGCAACTGTGGATATTTTATATCCTGCTACTTTGTTGGATTTATCAGTTTTAGAAGTTTTCTTGGTGGAATCTTTGGGGATCTCTTTGTACAGTAATATATCATCTGCAAATAAAGACAGTGTTACTTCTTCCTTTCCAATGTGGATGCCTTTTATTGATTTTTCTTGTCTGATTGTTCTGGCTAGTACTTCCATTACAATGTTTAATAAGAGAGGTGAAAACATTCCATTCGCACTTGAGAAGTATGTATATTCTGCTGCGCAGGGGTGAAATGCTCTGAGCATATCAATTAAACCCTCCAGCACTTCAGCTGTCACCCATGGGAGCCCAGCCAGCCCTCTTGTATCTTTTATGCACCCCCTACCCATCTCCCTGAGGTGAACTGGTTTCTTCTTTCTGTCCTTGATTGTAAGGCTTCTCTCCAGCTAGTGTTCGGTTGGTTATTCGGGATGATATCTTAACCATTTAATTGTAATTCCAGATTGGTCCTGGGAGGAGGTTAATGTAGCTTCTACTTACTCCTCTTTCAACCTGGATCTTGGTGTTACTTTTAGGTTGTAAAACCATCCCTGAACAAAATTGCGTGTTAGAGAAAACATAAAACAGTAATTCTCAAATTGTACTTGACATTTGTAAATTTGCTTTGTGAGCACTTCACATGTCATTGAAAAGTCATAAACAATTATCAAGTCATTATCACAGATATTTTAAGTTTTACATATCAACGTAAGATGATTATAAACAGAGGCAACTAGCTTTGATGTCCTCATGTTTTTGGACTGTTGACTAATGTTTATTCAGATGTTAGCAGATTTATTATATTAAAGAAGTGTATGAGCTAGGGACAGCATTTGGCTACTAGTAATAGCAACTCAAAACAAAATAAATCCTATCCTGCTTATTTTTATGCTCTATGAAACAAGTCTACAAGTCACCAGTTCAGGTATGACAACTCCTTTTAGCTTTTTCCTCTGCCATCTAAGGGTAACTTTTAAGAGGCATGCTCTCAATGGTAGATTGAATGTTTATATAATTATAGACTGAAGAGAAAGCTACATCATGGCATATTTGGAGGTTAATTCTGTTGATGGCATAAAAATGAATTAGACTGGGACAGTGCTTATAATAGATGTTCAGCTTAAAAGTAGATAAAGGGGCTGTGTAGAAGAGAAGAATGGTAATGTTGTCAATTACAGAAAGATTTAGCATTTGTCAAGTTGTGATTAAGATAGGTAAGACAAAAAGTGAACAAAGGGTTAGTGTTAGAGTCCTAACATATAGATCAAACTTGGTATGCCAAGCAAGATAACATCTTGAAACAGCAGCAGTGGTAAACTGGAAAACTGATTCCTAATTGGCTCCATGGACTTCTCTATAATAATAGAATAATAACATGTTAGGAATTTGGAGGCTCTGAGATATCCCACATGGATTTTAAATGTTGAAATATTTAAAATTTTGTTGTATTCAGTGTTTCCCAAACTTATTTACTATGTTTAGTTTTCTTTAGTTTTAAACAAAGCATTATACATCCTGAGAAAGTGTTTGAGGATTCCATACTAGTCCTTTGTTTCATTTTATTAGAAGACTACATGGTTCTATGCCTGGGTGCCTTTGAATAATGCTGCAGTGAACATAGAGGTGCATATGTCTCGGAAAAAATGTTTTCACAATTTTTAGGTAGATACCCAGAAGAGTGGTTGCTGTGTCATATGGTAATACTATTTTTAATTTTTTGAGGTATCTCCATACTATTTTTCATAGTGGCTGTATCCGTTTATATTCCCAGCAACTGTGAATGAGGGATCTTTCATCCCCATAACCTCTCCAACTTTTGTTATTACTTGACTTGTTGATAATAGCCATTCCAACAGGTATGAGGTTTGATTTGCATGGTGGGCACACAGTGTAATAATATATGGATGATGTATTTTAGAATTGTACACCTGAAACCTATATAACTTAATGTCACCCCAATAAATTTAATCAAAGAGAAAAATTTTAAGTACAAAAAAGATTGTATGTGTGCCTTTAGGATATGAACATTGATTCTTGGCATTCACTCAGTTTAATGAGGACGCTGTAATACACTGTAATGCGTATAAGGTTTTAGCTTATCTAGAACATGACTTTTATGTTGCAGGTTCAGACAGTCTAATAAAGATAGCCATATAGATCATAAAAATAAACTTAGATTGAGAGGCTTATTTCCATAACTGAATTGTATTCTTTTAGGTCCATGAGAATACTTGTTACCATCTAGGTAACATCTGAATAGAATGAGAAGTGTAGCTGAGTAATGGCCTGAAGTCAAATCCATAAGACTTTAATGCTATAGTTACAGGTTTACTAAGTAAATAATATTTAATTATTAACTTGATCATGATCACATCTTTGAAGGTAATCTTAGTGCTCAGTAAAATAAGGTATTTCTAACTTTTTTAGTTTTTGTTTTTGCTATTGTCATTGAATGCCAACAAAGATGTATTTAATGCACAGACCCAAACACTAGCTTCTCGTGTTTGGAAAAATAATATAATCACTCTATAAAAATAGTAGATTGAGTCTGATGGTTGATTAAAAAGATTATTAGCCAAGTTTCTCTGCAGATTTCTTCAATATGAGTTTACTTAGGGATGCCTGCTCTATAAAGCCTTAAAGCAATAAAGCTGAACTTGGAAACTTCAAGCAAGTTTTCTTCCCACATGTAGTGCTTCAGCAATAGCTGGTCATATATCAAGGTTATATTCAAGAATTGATTTTGAATAAGTTGATTTATAAACATCCTTTAGTTCCTCAGACGTAAAAATACGGTTAATATGTAAAATTTGCAGTTTGATTACAGTTAAACAAGTTCAATGACAGAGATAAAAGTAACAAGGACAAAGATAGCTTCATTTTCCAGATCTGTGAAAATATTTCTTTTTTCTAATTTTTTGAACAAGAACTTGAAACTAAATTTAACAAAACATCTATTTGAATGCTTCAGGAATTTGAGTTCCTTGAACTGTATACTTCACTGATTGAATTGAATTTTTAGTGGGTGAAAGTTAATCCTGTGTCTTCTTTTGCTGTTTCTGTGCTCGTTAGGGATTTTTCTAATACAAAATAATTAATCATTTCTTTTAAAAGCCGTTTAGGTAAACATGCTGGATATTCTTATTATTGGGTAGGATATTCATAGAAAGTATAAGTATGAATAAGTTTATGCGTTTCAGGCATGTCCAGAAAGTTTCCTGTTTTAAATGAATTATTATCAGTGTTATCTTTGGATTAACCTTTTTTTCCCCTCTAAGTACTAAGTTGGGGGCAAAAAGAGCCAATTCATTATAAGTTTATGCTTGGTTTCACTCTGTGAATACAGGGTGAAGGTAATGGTAGTTTGAACATTATTAAAGAAATTGAAAATATTATATACCGATTTTTTTAAATTCTCAAACTAGTAAACTTTTTATTCACAGACTCTTTCATTCATTAATGAATTTGAAGATAATAATTGGATATTCTGCACTACTTCTTCTTTTGAAGGACAAACGCTTATATGAATCTTACTCTCATGATACTGTCCTGGAAATGGTTAGTTGATATCTCTTATATTCATTATAAAAATGTGTGATTCTTTTGTTCTCAGATCCAAAAAGAAGGTGAAATGCTTAGTAAAAAGACATTGAAAAATAATGATTTTTTTGTACATTATTTTAAATAATTTGCATTACTTTATATAAATTACCTGTAAATTCTTCTTTCCTACAAGTTTTTCTGTATTTGATTTATGGTATGTATTTTGTTCTGACTAAATCTAAGCATGAAAAATAAAATAGACATATTTCAACGTATGTTAAACATAAAGGCTTTAGAATACTATTAAAATATTGTAAGGTAACTAGACATTATAAATAACTTGCTGGGCATTAACCTTGATATTTGAACTTCTGTAAATCCTTAGTCTGCTCTTGCTAAAATTTCATTTCAATAATCCTAAATTGTCTTCTGGTTTCAGGATAAGTCCCATGAGTGCTATAGGCAGTGCTGAGGTATGGATAATAGTAAAGAAGTGATTGAAGATTGAGGAGAGTAACCGTTAGCCTCAACCTCTGCCCCTAGTTGCGTGGGCCTTGAAAAGGTTATAATATCTATGAGCCCTCATTCATCTGTCTGTAAAATGTAATGATCATATCTACCTTGTCTAGTGCTATTAATAGAATCTGAGGAGCTAATAGAACATTCTCTGAAAGGCAGAAAATGCTCTTCTGCGGCAGAGCAGTTGGAAAAAATGTTTGGTTGCCACCCTTTTTCCACTCCCACTTGGACACTCAGATATTTTAAAATTGTGATTTATGTGTCCTTAGAATCTATTGTGAATTATAGACTTTGACATTTTATATGTGATTTAAGTTTATACATGTTTAATCAAATATTTTCATATACTGATACTTAAAATCAAATCATGATTTGTAAAAAATACAATATATATAAAAACATTTCTTCAAAATATGAAATAGGACACAGAAGTAGTAAAATTTTTTGCAGAATTTTCCCTATAACTAGATTTATTTGGTTCCTAATTGGAATTACCCATATGGATTCTAGTTATTGTTACATACACTGTACTTGACATTTAAATATATACTTATGAGGTCTGTCCAGAAAAAGTCCAGCCATTGTTAACATAAGAAAAATGGCTTGTGCAACATTGATGTAACCTGGCAGCCAAGCAGAGTGGACCGGAATGTGCCTGTGTGAACAATGACAACTTTACTATAGTACAGTAAAGTCGTGGGGGCAGTGGACGCTATTGAGTAAGCATGTGTACAGTGTGGCCATCACATTCAAAATGATGGAGCAGAACAACAAATCTGCATCAGATTTTGTGTTAGGCTTGAACATTCCTCTGTGGAAATTATTTGATGATTCAGAAGGCCACAGCCACGGGCAACTAACTGATGATGGGCAGCTTCATCAAGGCAGTATGTCTGTTCACACGGCTCCTGCAGTTTTTTTGGTGAAATATCAAATCACTCAAGTGACTCAGCCCCACTGCTGCCCAGATTTGGTGCCCTGCAACTTCTGGCTTTTCCCCTAACTAAAATCACCTTTTTTTTTTTTTTTTTTAAAGATTTTATTTCATTATTTTTAGAAAGAGGGGATGGGAGAGAGGCAGAGAGGGAGACAGACATCAATGTGCGGTTGAGTTTCACCTGCCTCCAGCCACAGACCTGACTGGAGACCTGGTTTGCAACCTGGTTATGTGCCCTGGCTGGGGAATCGAACCTGCGACCTTTGGGTTTCGCAGGCCAGCGCCTTAACCACTGTGCTACCAGCCAGGGGTTAAAACCACCTTTTAAAGGGAAAAGATTTCAGACTATTAATGAGATTCAGAAAAATACAATGGAGTAGCTATTAGTGATTGGAACTGTGTGAAGTCCCAAGGTGCCTACTTTGAAGGGGACTGAGGTGTCATTGTTTTATGTACAGTGTTTTGTATCTTGTATCTTCTTCAATAAATACCTCTTCTTTCACATTTTATGGCTGTATATTTTCTGAAGAGACCTTGTATACATGCATATGCATAAAATTATTTTAAACTTAGATGGGCATTATGTAGCAGGAAAAAGGATTTTTTAAATACTATTTTGCCCTTTTCAAGATTTTTGTGAAGTATTAATACCTAGATAACTTTGAAATTTGTTTTAAAAGTAAAATAAAAACTTCTGTTCATTTTTATAGGATGTGAATCAAATATCACAAAGTTCTTTGCCACAGAAAAAGATAATAAAGCTGGGTGCGGAGCCAAGGTAAATACATCTCTCATATACATCTACTACTTTCCTGACTTTACTTTTTGGATTTTCATGATTTTTTAGTCAGCTTATATTTTGAGGTAGTATTTTATTTCATCACTTTATTAATTTAAAAAATTTTCTGAACAAATGGATTTTCTCATGACTGCGTCATGTTCAAAATGCTAACTGTTAACATATTTGGTATGGGATGGTAAGTACGTAGCTTTATGATAAAAACTAACTTGTCTTCTTAATACTAATTATTTTTATATTGTGTTTTCTTGATTAAATTTTTGTTTATTTTGATTAATCCCTATTTCAAAATGAAGAAATAAACTATTATTAGGAGATAAGTTTCTACGTAAATTGTTTACCAGATAAGTGTCTTTGTGCTAGGCTACCTCTGATTTACATAGAAATATTTTATGTTTTTATTGACAGTTATTTAACTAAATGTTGTTTTTAATGACCACATATCTATCAAACAGTACCCAGTATATCCAGACACACAGTATATTTTTGTAATACAATTTTTACTATTTAAATTGAGGAATTTAGTATCACCTCTTACAAATTATCAGATAAATAATTGTAAAGAATAATTCATGATTTTAAGTAGGTATCCTTTGTTAAACTTATATAACTATAAATGGAATTGAAGCATTACAGAAAATTGACAGTTGCTGATAAGTTGAGATTTCAGTTAAGAATAGACTAAAGCCTTAGCTGATGTTCTTCAGTAAGTAGAGACATAATATATATATATATATATATATATATATATATATATATATATAGCTCATACCTTAGGATAAGAAGTTAAGTTTTTAAGTAATACTAAAATATTACAGAAACTAAAGAAACCCTACATCTTTTTATTTAGGCCAGAAAATTATGGGATTAACTTGAAAAGAAAGTGTAGGTCTTAAGTTTGAAGTTTTGCTGAAGTCTTAAGTGCTTTCAGCTTGCCAAGCCATGGTTAGGATGAAAAGAAGAATGATACTGAAAGAAAAATTAGTTATATGGTTCTTCCTTAATTATTGTGTTCCTAATCACCTGCCATTAAATTTTTTTAGTTTTAGGCATAATTGTGTAATCTGTTAATTTTTTTCTCCCGTTTCTCTATTTTGGTAGGGAAAGATCTTTGCTTTTTTCTGACTATAAAAATGACTTAACACTTGTTATAACTAATTTACACTTCATCCTCACCCCGTTAGTCTTCCTGCAGGTACATGTTAGGGTGAATGAGATGAGATGGGGATGAGGCCATAATGGGTCAGAGGAAGAGATGTACCCTGTGGTTTCTCTTCCTACTGTCCTTGCCTTAGCCAGCAGTAAATGAGAATTTAATGCTAGAGGAAGAATTAGGATATGTCTGGATATATTAAGAAGAAATAATGGTTTTGAACATCAATATTAAGGATAAGCATAAGTAGCATTTTTGAGGTTATAGTAAAATGGTCACTTTTTAGTAATTCTTTTTAAACAGTTATATTTAAATTGTATTTTTAATCTTAATATTATTTCTTCACGGTTCTTTTCCAACAAATGGCAGTGTTACTATTTCCATAGTTAGGTGGATTGAGAATGCTTACAATGATCAGATTCTTATTTTTACCTTCATTGTCCATTTTGTACTTTTAGATCCTCATGAAAGCAACTACTTATATTTTTAGTTTTAAAATCTATATTTTGTTAGCCACTAGTTATCTGAGTTACTGATCTCTCAGTAAAATTAGTAAAGAATGGAAAAATGATACTGGTCTTATTTGGTAAGTACTGAAAGTTAAATAATTGCCTGCACTTCTCAGTATTCAAAGTGGGAAGTTTCAGAAGTGTGGCCGTGAGGTTTCTTTCATATTTCATTATATTTTATGATGCTCTAAGGCTTAGCATTATTTTGATTATAAGTATAATTCTTATTTGAGCAATTAATTATTAATCTAAATATGCATTCTCACTGGGAAGATGTCCTTCCCAGAAGGTTCTTAGGAGTTTTGAAAAAAACTTATTCTTTTTAATATATAATACACAGATACAGTATATACTAGTACATAACAGACATACCTTTTGTGTGTAGTGTTAAAATAGTATGGAGGATGGTTAGGAAAATGTCTAGAAAGTGTCTTGAAGGAAGTTATAATGTATAAAGATTGAGAAACACTTAATTTAAATCCTTATGATTTACATATTACGTGTAAATGAATTTGATTTTGTTTTTGACAAAGTTTGTTATAGCCATAATTTAATGTAATTTAGTTTGTATTTACATGGGCTATATATAGTATATATATAGAAAGCAGATACAATTAGGAGTTAAAAGTAGGGCATTCTGAACAAGTCATAAATTGTTTAGCCTTAAACAACCCTGAAATGTTCAAAAGATAGTTCTGTTTCTCTCTATGTCATGATTGCTTGGGGAAACAGACCATAAACAAACAGGAAACCCCTCGATACAAAGACTTGCAGGATTAGGGACTTGGAGGACACTGAAGTCTGACAGGCGAAGAAATTTCTGGCTTCAGTATTCCATCTCTTTAGGCAGGATGGGCAGGAATGTCGCTACCATAGTACTAGCAAGGAAGCCTGCAAACTTACTTTTTCAAATTTACCTTTAAGTGCTTTTAATTTTTAGTAATTATGGGTAAGGAATTCTACATCTTTTTCTTTTGGCCAGAAAAAGAAGGAATTTAGTAGAGAAGAAACCATTAATTATTGGTAGAAGTGAAGGAAATTGGTGTTTTCTAGGCTTGGGTAACTTCATAATATCAACTGGGTATAAAAAGTAGTATGTTATTCCAGAAAAGTTATTTGATATCCCCATTGCCATTTATTTATTGAATTGCTCTCCATGAATGATCTCTTAGCACCTCTAATTTAATTTCCTTTTTTATTTCCCCCCCCATTTGTGCTTTCCTTTTAGGTCCAAATTTTGATTAATAGTTTATAGTATTATTCCTTTTTCATTTTCTAGGTTCTGAAACCCCAGAACCTACTTTGAATGTTACCTTTTTTTATGCCCCAAGTTTCCTCAACTGGAGAGTTTTTTTGTTTACCTTTAACCATCTCTGACATTCATTGTCTTCTCTCTTCCTATCACCTTCTGGTTTTAAGCCATCCTTAATGTTTTGCTTGAACTACTGCAATGGCTCCTGACCCTTTTGCTTTCAATTTCTCTGTGCTCATGATTCATCTGCCTGAACCAGAACTCTTGAGAAAGTTAACTGGGTGGAAGCGGCTAGGCTTCTTATTACTTAGCCTCAGAAGCCCTAGTAGGTCATTTCTACTACATTCTATTAGTCAAGCAAGTAATGAAGGTCAGCCAAGATTCAGGGGTTCAGGGGAGGGGAATTACTCTCCATTACTTGATGTGAGGAGTAGGTACAGCAAACAAAGGGAATAATGGCAGTTCATTTTCAGAGACTATCTACTGTAGTTTACCCACTGGCCACCATAATTCATAAACTTCCCATGTGCAAAGTAAAATAAAGTCACCCTTCTCCCAAAGGTGCCCCAAGTTTCAGCCCAAAACTTTTATTTAAATCAGGTCCAGAATAGCTCAATCATATGGCTAGGAATTGATGTTGGCTTATTTCTGCCAGTAAAATTATTGGGAGTTACTCTCTCTAGGTTACAAACTCCGTGAGGGTAGAAACTTTCTTTTATTTATTCCCACCGCCATGCCTATGGTATTATTTTCAGCATAGTAACAATTCAGTAACAATTTGTTGAAATATATTTAATTATTGACTAAAGAGGATATTAAACTTTGGACATCAGATTTGCATAGAACATTGTTCATATTCTGTGTGAAAATGTGGTATACGAGGTCTATCCCAAACATATTGAGCCAATGTCAATATAATTAAAAGTTTGCACAGCCAATACTTTCAGGACATACCCTGTACATTCAACCCAGAAAATGTGGTATAATGGTATATATTCTTTTATCTAACATTTGGAGGTTGGATGCCAGAAGGCTTCCTGATACACTAAGTACTACTTACTACAAGTAAAAATCAATTAAATAATAATTCAATAGAGCTTTGAATTTCCTCAGCATTTAAACAGCTGTTCATTTGACATTTTAGAGTTCCATACCATGAGACCTGAAAAATTGTAGATTATATCTTAGCATCATAGCATTCTTTGAGAATTAACTTTGTTGAGATTAAATTCATGGGGGTCCTCAAAATGAGTGAGTTCAAAAGATATCCCCAAATACACGAATTAGTTGACCCTGGTCAGATCAGTTTTTACATATGAGACTTTGTAGTTGAATTAGAATATTTGATGACTCTACATCTTCTATTTTTTTAGTATCGTTATCAAAAACAGTTCTTCTGGCAGTAATTATCAGTGGGATTCAAGGCTTTAGATCACTTTGTCACTGGTCACCATGTATTTTTATACCAAGTTACAATGTATCTAATGTAGTATAACATCTCTACTGGTTGTTTAAACATAAGTTTTAAGTAAAGAAACCAAGCTCACATCCTTATTTTTAATGTTAGTAAATGAAATTTATAGGAAAACAGAACTCTAACCACTCAGATTTTGGCATTTATATTTATTATAATGCAGACTTAGTAGAAGCAGTTGTAGCTCAATGACTGAACTGAGATTCCGTAACTTGAGCGAAGTTGGTTCTAGTGTAAGAAACTGGAGTCTGATGAAAAAGCGATAAAGGCTGAGATCGAGCATGCCGTGTGCTTCAGGAAGATGGGAAAGTGTTAGCAGCTAACTAGTTGCTTGCTGCTCATGGATTGTAATGGTTTCAACTCAAATCTTGTCATGTACTAGAAAATTCGTATAGGAATATCTTCACATTATTAGTTAGTGGAAAAATAAAGTCAGGAAGATTGAGACTTTCCTCTCAAATGGTGGGCTGCATTTCAAAGTAATCCCAAGGGAATTTAAGATAATAATAGACTTCACGATTGGACGAGGATTTGCCACTGTGGACTTGAGAGCAGCTGAATTGTCTTTTCCTTTTAAAGCTAGTTTAGAAATTTTCTTGTAATTAGAGGTTTTTAAACTGATAGTACTAAAGACTCTTTTAAAAAATTGAGCTATTCTAGTCTAGGTCTATCTGAGTATTAATAGGCTAGTCTGTTTATAAATTAATAATCATGACTGGACTCGGAAGGTGAGTTCCCAAACTCTCTTCTGAGATGCTTTTCTGTTTAAGTACTAATTGCTCATGAAAAGTGTTTGTGTATTTTCACCTGTGTTCCACCTGAGTTCTATTTTGTTAACTTGGATTAACTAGTTCTCTGATTATCTATCCAGAAACATGTTTCAGTCTTTCTGTAACCTGAGATAGTTTACCTAGCAGACTGAGTAGAATGCAGTACATTAGTTAAATAAGCAAAAGTTTCTTAGGAAATTGGAGATACCTTCAACATGATAAATTACATAATTTTATGTTTCAAGTTCTTTGGCTAATGGTTGGAACTAGTTTTGCAACAATCATGTCTTGGTAGCAATATAAAATAATCATACTTGGTGTTTACTGTTGTAAATCAGTCATTCACAGACTTTCATTTCACCTGATTTTTCAGGGAAATATAAAGTTCTTTGGAAGGGCTCTACCTTTCGTGGCTCTATTTTTCCTACAATATTTTCCCTGTCCTTAACATTTTATTTATTTTATGATGTTAGGAATGATTAATTATTGTTTTCAACCATACTTTGACTTAGATGAAATAACACCTTGTGTGTTTGTGTGTATACATATTTTTTTAAGTTGACACTTCCATTTTATATGATGACTGACTAGGGATCCTGAGATTGACTCTTTCAATTTCCTGTTGAAACTCATGAAAACATAAAAGATGATGAACAATCAGAGGAACACCTTGGTTTGACAGTCAACCTGTTGCCACAGTCTAAGATATTCACAAATTACGAAGTTAATTGAAATGGGCTGAAAAATGCAGTCACTCACTGACCAATGATAAACAGTTAGAAATAAAAGCAACATACAAGTCTCTAAAAGCAGGTATGGAGAATGATTCCTTTTTCTTTTCACAAGGGCTACCCCAAAGACCTTGAAATTCTTAAACATTACCAACTAGAAAAATAAACAAATATTTTTCTGCAGGAAGGGTGGTGCTTTTTAAGGCTGTTTCTTTTCATTCTTTCTGCCTACCATCTCTATTAACCAGTTTCCGCTTATTTGACCAGATAGACCAACTGAGACTTTCTATTCTTTTTCTGTGTCCAAGGCACCCTTACCCTGTTGCTAACAGGCTACTAGCTAGCAAGCTGGTAAACTTCTACATATTTCATTTGACTTGTGTAGCCATTAGGAATCAATTATTTATTCTCAGATCAGTTGTTCTGCTATTTTTCTCACACAATTTGATTTTTATTACACTGAAATGTGCAAAACTTTTATATACAGTGTGGGGCAAAAGTAGGTTTATAGTCGTTCATATGGAAAATAGTATAGTAATTGATAAACAATAATACAAGAGTAAGTTTTGTACGTATTTCACATACAATTGTAAACCTACTTTTGCCCTACCCTATATATATATATATATATATATATATATATATATATATATATATATGATTTTGAGTGTTCCTATATATATATATGATTTTGAGTGTTTTAGAAATTTTCATTAAAGGTGAATCATTGATAAATATTGGCAAGATGCCTGCAAAAGATTTACGAAGAAATCCTGAAGATGTAGAACCAACCTCTCCTCAAATAGCTTTATATATTTTAAGTGTTAAGTTCTTGGTCAACTTTAGAAAAGCCTAAGCTAGAAACCATAGATGATTTATCACACTTATAGCTGAGTAGAATATAAGGCACGGGACTCCAATTAGTAGTCCCATAGTCAAAGCAGAAGCTCTGATCTTATATTATTAGTAGATTAAGAAGTGATACACATTTGTATGTTTTATAGCTAAGTTAAAGTAGGACATCATATAAAACTTACCTATGAATATAGGTATATTTTTGCGTATCCTACTTTAACTTTTACTTTCAAATCAACTTTAATTCTTTCAGTTAACAGATCTATTGCCAGCCTTAATCATATTGGTAAGTGGGCTTCCACTGTGTCTGTATTTTGCAACCAATTTGGAGACTGAATCTCAGAAATAAAATAGGAACAAATGGGGACCTTAGGGTAGAACATTGGTCTTGAGAAGCGTTCAGTCAAGGAAATTCTGGCATGGGCCAGAAGAATACCATGATATTTTGTTGTTGAAGACAAAAGCCCTCCGTCTATTCAGAGCGTCAGGGCTGATAGAGAAAACTGAGTATTGAGGCACAGCCACCTTGGGTGGTAACCTTTTAAAAACTGGTAGTCAGGTTGCATCTGTGTATGTGAACTTATTATTCACTCTTTTCTCCATTATTGCATCTTCTTTATGTGTTTCAGACTTTGTTAACAATCTGGTTATTTTATTTATTTCTTTTTGTCTATTACTCTTGCTAAAAACTTAGTTCTGTGAGGTTAGGGAACTTGTTTGCTTTTGAATCACCTGGAAAACCTGGCATAACAATTATATTTCAAATTAACTAGCACTAGACAAGAGAGAGACTTCAGCCATTATCAAAACAAAGGCCAAGGACACCTTTAGAATTCATAAGGTGGATGTTACTTCTGTGAAGGTAAGTAAAGGGAAGGTTATTTTAGAAAACCTATAATGAAGCTGTATAGAATGACAAAAAATAGGAGTAACTTGAAGACTCAGAACAATTTACCCCTTAAAAATGATTTAGTACAGAGAGCAGAAAAAAAAGTTAATGAAACCTTGGAATTCTCAAAATGCTTGAGTCATGCTATCTAAACAATATGAAACTGAAAGCAAAAAGCTGAAATGACAAGATGTTATGGAAAATGGGAGGAGTGCAGAAGGAAAGATTATTGGGGGTGGACTTTAACAGAACATCTTCACTAGTGATTCTGAAGATTGAAGCTGACATTGTGAAAGAGTGTATCACTGACATGTTAAAAAAAAAAGTGATGCTTTTTAAGAATGCTGAGAAAAGGAAGACAGGTAGTAATGATGAGAAGGATTATACTTAGAGAAGACAAAATTTCAACAAAAGAACTATACATAGATTTTTATATTTATTTTCAATTATAGTTGACATAATATTATATTAGTTTTAGGTGTACAACATAGAGTTTAGACAATTAAATACCTTATGATCATCTATCTCCATGTCTGGTACCACCTGACACCATACATAGTTAGAGTTATTATAGTATTATTGATTATATTCCCTAACCTATATTTTACCTTCCTGTGACTATTCTCATAACTGGCGGTTTGTACTTCTAATCCCAAACCTTCTACCTGATGATCTGGTCTCCATCAGTTTGTTAAAAGAATAACAGATTTTCTATAGGGGAGAAACATGGAACAGAGGCAGTGGTCAAAAATATAATTGATAAAAGTTTTCAGAGCTGAGGAGGTTTCACTTTATAGGTAAAAAGGACTAAGTTCTGGTAGTATAAATGAAAAGAGTCACCCATAGTACATCTTGGGAACTTAACTGAATTAAAAGGAACAGGACATATTGTCCAAGTACTGAGGCAACAAGGTAAATATTGTATAATATAGAACAAAAGCTAGACTGACTTAGGATTTTTCTCTGTGATGAGAAGACTATTGAAGTAATTTTATACTCAAATTTATCATCTTTCATATGTGAAGGCAACCAAAGACATTTTAAAATATGAAAACACATAAAATAGAAAAGTACACCTCTTTTTAAAAGTTTTCTTGATAAAGTCAACTCAGCTGACTAATACACAACTGAAAATGTAGAAGGCATTAGAAATACACAGTATGAAATCCATGCCCTGACTGCTGTGGCTCAGTGGGTTGGGCATCATCCAGCAAACTGAAAGGCCCCTGGTTTGATTCCCAGTCAGGGCACATTCCTGGATTGCAGGCCAGGTCCCCAAATTGGGGGTGTATGAGAAACAGCCAATCTATGTTTCTCTTTCTTTCTCCCTCCCTTCCCCTGAGTCTATAAATAAATAAATAAAAGCTTACAGAGTCAAGGCCCCTAATTTTTAAAAAAGAATCAAGAAAGAAATAGACATTATGAAATCCAAATAATTGTTTCAATACCAAACTGAAAGTAGAAGTGCCCATATACTTTGGGCAGAACTTTCATAAGGTAACTGTAGTTTGCTAACAGTGATGTGGATCTGTAGCTTCAGATAATGTTAATATCTGAAAGAGGTAGAGAGGCAGGAGTGTTTAGGAGATCTTAAATAATTATTTTGCCTCAGGAAGATTTAAAAGATAAAAGCTCCCGGTGCAAGTGATATTTCCTGTTCCATTGCCTTCATTTGTTGTCAAGGTACTGTTGACTCCCCAAATATGTATATCTGCTGAGAAAAGTATCCAGAGTTCCAGACCCACACGCCCACAGGCCAGATGGATAGCTCCATTGGGATGGCCCACTCACACCTCCTCAGTTTGTTCACAACGGAACTCCTCCTCTCCACTCAACTTGTTCTGTGGTCCCAAGCTCTTTAATAAAACTTGAGCATTGTCAGCCAGCTCACCAGGCCAGAAACCTGGGCCTCGATTTTAGAGTGATCATGTATTCCAGTTTTTTCATTAATGTCTCTTCTTACTCTTTAAAGCGTATTCATTTGGACAATAAATTATAGGATTTACCCTGATTATCTTTGTCTCTCTTATCTTACCTTGCATCCAAACAAACTCCAGCAGGTTTTTTCATTTTTACTTCTTAAATGTATCTCAATTCTGTCCACTCTTCATCCTCAACACCACTACACTCTTTCAGGCTGCTACTCTCTCCCCTAGGTGACGGCACCGAACCTGTAACAGACGTCCTTGCCTCACGCATTTGTTGAAGAATTAAATAAGGTTATTGTCAGGTCCTAGAGCTTTCGGAGCAGTGGATTCTGATAGTGGGCAGGCCTCAAGTCTGGGGAAGGGCTTAGAGGCAGAGCTTTCAGGAGATGTGGCATCCTTTATTGCAGGCGGCAGATTTACAGCCACACAGGCTGGGCAGTAAGGATGTCGGCGTCCCCACGCACGGTTATCCCACCCTTATCACAGCTGCACTTGGGTTAACAACCACATGGAGAGTCAAGGCATCCCGCACCCACTCTCCTTTGCAGGCGGCCGGGTGGCCTGGATGAGGGTGTCGGCGTTTCAGGGACAGTTTGTCCACCCTGTACAGCAGCAGCACGCTGAGCTTACAGCAGGGCACCTTATATACACTTTGGAACAAAGAGGCAGTAGGCCCAGAACAACACCTGTCTGTCTGCTCAGGGCCACTATGGTGGCCACTCCCAGGCTCAGTGTCCCAGGGCTCTCGGATAAGATCAGCTTCAAGGCTAGCTCTTTGGCAGGCTCCAGCGGAGGGCCAGCCAGGTACAGAGAGGGATGGGGAACCAGCCTTCCCCGATCCTGACAGTTATGTCTATGAATTTAATACTGTAGAACCTAGCAGTTCGTAGGCACTCAATGAAATAATTACCGTTATGTAACTTCTCTGCTCAAAATCCCTTTTTCTCCATTGGCTTACAAATAAAGTCCCATGTTCTGAGCATCTGCATTTTGGTTTCTCTGTCATCTCATTCTCAACACCGCAGCCTGCTCTGTATGCCTCCGCCCCACCTATCAATTTTTTGACATCCTGCGTTCTCTCTCACATCTAGACCTTTGCTGCGAAGAAAATCAACCTCCCTACCATTCCTCCAGTCCCAGTTTGCCTGATTGATTCCTGGTATCTTTTGGGGCTCAGCTTAGGTGCTATATTCTCTGGAACCTTCCTCTGGTATCTTTGAGTCAGGGCAAGGTGTCACTTTTACATGCTCCCACAGGACTATGTGTTCACTCATCATTGTCCCACTTACTACATATATAATGTTCCTCGGAAGAGATGTCCTGTAAACCCCACGATGTCATGGGTTGGGTCTTATTAATTACTCATTCTACCATGACACAGCTAGTAGTCTTTCAGCAAAGTGATCTAGTAATATGTCAGAATAGTAGTAATGACAGAAGCATTTGAGGTGGGCAGTGCATTGGAAAATAGGTCTCTCAGTTTTATCATGTGAACATATATTTTAAGAGGCAATACCCATTAATGAATTGGTTGAATATTCTGTGTTCACAAAATTCTATGTAAAGTTTTAAAAAGATGCCAACTTAGCATTTCCTTTTATAATAAAAGCAGTGTGCGATTGATACATTCTGAGGTTTTTGCTTAAGTTTTGATGAAATATGCCTTTCAGTTTCCGTGGAGAAAATGCAGAGGACGTGTTTGAATTAAAGAAATTGTGAATAGTTAAATGAAATAAAGAATAAGTGTTGGGCACGTGGGAGGTGTTTGCTTAATTGATGACTAATTGAGGTGGAGAGATGAAAACTACTAGAAGTTATAAGTGATATTCGATAGGCAGTTAAGTAAAGGGTGCAATTAAAAATAAGCAACCCGTTAAGGGAAAGCTTGTTTATAGTGATGAATCATTATGAGAAAATATGAGATCTGTCAGGAAACGTCCAGCCATTGTTAATATAATGAGAACAGTTTGCAAGACATTGATGTAGCCCAGAAACCAAGGAGAGTGGACTGGAATGCACATACATGAACAATGACCATCCCACTGTACTAGTCAGTAGGAATGGTAGATGCCACTGAATGAGTATGTGCACTGTGTGGCCATCATACTCAACATGACTGAGTAAGAAGAGCAATGGATCTGCATCAAATTTTGTATTAAGCTTGAACATTCCTCTGCAGAAACTATTCAGATGATTCAGAAGGCTTCTGGGGACAATGAGTGTAGCACAAATAAGTGTGGCAAAATGCCTCAAAGATGGTCTGGAATATGTTGAAAGTGCTCATCCGCATCCTGGAAGACCTGACACAAGCAGAACACTTAGAATATTGAACGTGTACAGGCTGTAATCAATAAAGATCAGCAACTGACAGTGCGAGAGCTAAAAACTGGTCCAGGGATTCTAAAAACTAAAATCACCTTAAAAGAGAGGAGATTTCAGACCTTCCCTGAGATTCAGGAAAATACTCATATGACAAGACAGCTCATGGCAACTCCAACAAAGGATTTTGCAGTATTTTAAACAGTGGAAGAGACTCTGGGAGAGAACTGTGTGAGGTCCCAAGGTGCCTACTTTGAAGGGCAGTAAGGCATCATTGTCCTATGTACAATGTATCTTGTGTCTTCAGTAAATGTCTCTCTCTTTCAATAGAACATGGCTGGATACTTTCTGCACAGATCTGGAATTGTGTGCTTTAGCAGAATTGCCTTGCATTCAGTGTTTCCTTCTTTTAAAGATCAGTATTAAGTCTTTGGTACTTGTTGGCCTCCCTACATTGCCCAAGAGTACTTCTTGTGTGCATAGTATCTCACTTCAGATTGCATCCGACTATATATAACAGAACATCATTACATTGGCTTCACAAGAGAGCTTACTTTTCTTATAACAAATTTCAAGGTTAGTATTCCAGAACTCATGATTTGTTCCATAGGGTCATCAAAGGACCTGGTCCTTTTTACCTTTCAGCTCTGCCATCCTTAGCCTGTGACTTTTCTCAAGGTCTCAGGATTATGCCTGCTTCTCTGTGCCCACCAGCAAGGAGGAGGAGCAGGGATTAAAGTTATGCCAGTAGAGTCTGCTGCCATTTATTAAATTCAGGATATAATATTCTGGGAAACCCTATTCATTGAATTCTAATTATATTTCATTAGCCAGAACTATGTCACGTAACTACCCCAGGCATGCAGAATCAAGGGGCGTGTGTGCGTGTTTTAAGCTAGGATTGTCTTCCTGAGTAAAATTGGGTTTCTATCAGTAAAAGAGAATGTGAGAATGGTTATTGGATAGGCCACTACCACCTTATTAGGCTCATTCATGAGTAATGGCCTAGACCCTAGGACATCTACCATATTTACTAATCATTGCCTACTCTTCCCTGCCTCCTTCAGCTCAGACTGAACCAGCACTGGCTGTTACAAGTTTCTTTCTTTCTTTCTTTCTTTTTTTTTAAGATTTTTTCACTTATTATTTTCAGGGAGAGGGGAAGGGAGAGAGGCAGAGAGGGAGAGAGATATCAATGTACGGTTGCTTTTCACCTGCCTCCAGCCACAGACCTGGCTGGAGACCTGGCCGGAGACCTGGCTTGCAACCTGATTATGTTGCCCTGGCTGGGAATCGAACCAGCGACCTTTGGGTTCTCAGGCCTGCGCCTTATCCACTGTGCCACCAGCCAGGGCTACAAGTTTCTTAAAAACTTGTTCTCAAAATCTCCTCCCAGGTAGAAAAAAAAATCATACCAAACACATCATTATTAAAGAAACACAATTATTATCCCTGACAGATTCCATATATCATACTGGGATTTGGGATGTTGACATATTATGAAATACAGAATTCTTAAATGTTTACTCTTTCTTAGTGTCCTATTTAAGGACATGTTAAAATATACTTACTCCTTGGTTCAGTTAGCTAGGCATTCTTTATTTGTGTTCCTGATTTGGGTAGCACTGTGCTGGAATGCATTAACGTTTTCTTTCCTCTCTTCTTTCTTGGTTCTTTCTTGCTCAGAACCCATACAGGCAGGGTGTTTCCGGTAACTAATCTATGATTTAGACTCTGCTATGTAGCCTGCCCCTAAATACACATTCTTAATTCTTTACCTGAAATATTCAGGGATAGATATATTTGTAAATTCAATTTTTTTTTTTTATTTTTGGAAAATGCCATATGTGCATATTGCATAATACTTTAGTGTCTGAGGCAGGACTCATCAAATACTTATAAATTTTTGGATAGAAGGATCAAATGGGATAAATAATTATGTGTAGCTTCATGTCCGTTTAGTTTAGGTGTTGCCGCCAAATGGTTTTGAGAAGTCTTGATTTTCAAGCTTTCTGGATTTTACAGATGGAGATTATAGACCTGTAGAGTAATGATTAGGAAGAATTAAGAAATTGAGATGGTTACAAGTTCACTAAAAAGGCACAGTACAGCAGAAACTACCTTAATTCTTCTGACTGGTGTGAGATTATCATCAGCATTTATGTTTGAGTGCTTGAACTTTCCCTTTCTGTCCTGATTCCCATCTCTTTTAATAGTCAGTTGGAAAATGTCTGTCTCAAGAAATCTTTGCTAGTTCGGCAGTGCTGACTCTTCACACCCTTCTGCACCACACTCTCTATGCACGGGGATGTTTAAGTGTTGGGTTTTTCCTTTGTAAGAGTCCTTTCCTGGACTCTGCTGGGTGTTCTAGCTTTCCAACTTGAATTCGAGAGTCCTCATTATCAGAATTTGTCTTTTTAAAAAATTTCTCATTCCATTTTGGTGCCTCCTGAAATAATATTTTCGAAATTCTTGTATCAGGCAGTATAATTCTTATGATGGGCAGCTGAAAATAACATAATTGTATATTAGTTATATATACATTTTACTGTCACTTATAAGTTTCAAGAGATTGTCAGTAGGCTACTATAAATCTCACACATTGATTTTTAAGTGATTTACAATGTGGAGTTTGTTTCCCTAGTACTTCTGGGTGTTCTTTTCATAAATTTTATGTGAACTACAGAAGACGTTTTCTTTCTAGTCTGCTGTGATTTTGTTCCTAGGTACAAAATTATTTCAGATTTTATTTGGTTTAGATTTTGTTTGTAGAAGTGGTTCAACAGACTACATTTTAAATGATAGTTTTAAGATTTATTTCTTAGAAAACGATGACAAAGTAGTTGTGTGTTTGGTGAGCAACTGCTAAATTGCCTGATGAGTTCTGTTTCAATGAACATTTTTACACTTTAAATCAAATGTCCTTAACTAGCCATGAGATTCTAATTTATTTTAAGATTATTACACAAGGAATTGAGTTGTGCGAACTATCTAAAGAAATTAAAGTGATTTTGCTTGTTGCTTACAACATCTTACAATTACCCCATCAAGGACCACAATAAGATGGGGAAGAAAAGTATGTGCATATATACATATGTATATTTTAATACATTGCAATATGAAAGCAGAGTTAGCATGGTGACTATCACCCTTAGTCTAGGATGCTTATAATAAATTCCAGTTAAGATAGGTAGAAATATGAAACTTTATAGAACCTAAGAAAAACTTTGGAAAGAAGATAAGTTAGTGTCGACAAAGAGCTGACATTAGTTTTGGTGTGTCTTCCAGATAATACAAATTTTGAATGATTCTGTTTTGTTAGCCCATAGCGCAAAAGGTTCTTTCCCTGATAGTTGGAGGTATGTAATGCACTGTGACAGTGCTATAGTATATCTGGAACGTGAGTGGTGTTTTAAGCAGTTTGTATTGGGGTGGGAGTAATTAACAATGATATGGCATAGAGTCCTTAGTAATTTACTTTTTCAAGTTTCTTGCACACTTAGTTCTCTGTCCCCATGTTGTTCTTTGCATCAGTGTCCATCATGTCTTCTGAAATTGCTAACATAAAACTACTTAACCTAGAGCAGTTCACAGCATAGACCGAGGTGATGTGGCTTAATTCAGTATTCCATTCTTCTGAACCAGACTTTTATCCCTTCTAAATGCAGATTAATAAAGCGTACACTGCAAGGGGAACAAGGGAAAGGATTTTAGTGAAGGTTTCCTGATCCTGAAAAAGTCAGGGAGGGCTTCAAGCCCATCATGGACTTCAGAACACTTAACAACTTTGTGGTAAAAGAAAATTTTAAATAGAGCCTTTGGACTTACTTATTTCATCCTTATTTGGAAAGTAGCATTATTTTATTTTATTATTTTATTTCTTAGGCAAGAAGATTATATGTGCAATTAGGCTACTTTTTTTACTCTAAAACATTCCTGGGCTTCAGACTTTTTTGTAGGTACTTAATATATATTCATAGTATTTTAGGGAGTTGGATGGCTTGTTTGTTTCTCTTTGAAACGAGTTGTTTATCTCTTGTGTCGTGTTTGCGTTAACTGTGAGTGATATTTTCTCTAGTATTTTGTATCTTCTTCTGTCTAATCAGTTCATTGGATTGTAGAGTACAGTGTTTTTTCCAGGACCAATACTGTGTCTTAAAAGTTTTTTTGAAAACAGCAAGTGGTTTGTGTTATGTTGTTTTCGTGTTTCTACCTCCATGATACCTCACTAGCTTGAAGAGATGTGGCACCAATAAAAAGTTATTTTCTTTTCACCTAAGAACCTCACACAAGATATATTTTAGTCATTGACAAAGATACATAAAGTATTTGCTCGTTCTGTCTTTACCAACAAAACAACCTCATTTTACTACATTAACTTCTAAGGTCTTTTTATTTGTGAAAATCAGCCTGTTTTATGTAGTATCTGTTCCTCCAGAGTTACAGTGTTAAAGTCATTGGAGAAATGAAATAAAATTTTCTTCCAGTAGATGAAAATTACATTTTGATTGAACATCATTCTTTATGCAGCTACACATAAATATAATGTCTTTTGCTGTTTTTTTTTTCCCCCCAGAAAATGGCTACAGATGTGATTTCTGAATTGACAAGAAAATAGACTATCTTAATGTTTTAAGTGAAACAGATGGTATTTTTGTTTTAGGCAAAACTCTCTCAGAGTAAAAGCAACTTAATTGGTGATGACTCTTGGGGTCAGCCAAATTATGTACAGTTTTCTGTCTGTTTCTTTTTATTGCTTTAGTATCAAAAGTTTTAGAATAATTGGAAAGGAATAATTGTCATTATTGACTTGCTATTATCTGTTATGTACTGGAAATAGTTAAGAGTTTTCAGAGATGTGTTTTGTTTATAAATGTTTTGTTGATAAATGTTATAAAATTGCATGTTGATTCTACGCTGGATATAGTTATTTATGCCTTTAGAAATGCTTTTCCCATTGTGACAACATCATGAAATATGTAGTTGTACTTTTGAAGGGCAGAGCTCACCGTCAAATGTCTGGAAAGGCACAATATTGTGAAGAAAGCCCTGGACTGAGAGGGGGCTCGTTCTAGTCCCACCCATGTCACTAACTACTTCATGTTTTTGAAACTTGAGTTTCATTGTATGTCTTAGGAGAGAGGAGGCTGAAGTAGCTGGTTCCCAAGCTCATATGTATCTGACACTGTAGTTCATTAAAACATAAATCATTTATAAAGTGTTCATTTTGGCTAAACACAAGGAAAAGAACTTTTGGGGTAGAAAACCTAGCTCTGGAAAACAACCAAATTTGTGCACTAACTGGGATATAGGAAACTTTTCAAAATATCAGCACTAGTACAAAATGAAGACCTATTATGTAACAATTCCCTTTCCCCTGTCTCCTACAAACAAGTACAAACTTGCTGAAAGAACAGCTTGTGTTGTCATTATTGCGGCTAGGAGAAGTGGCTTGAACTTCATTGTCCGAAAGAAACCCTCTTTACCCGAGTCCCAGCGTAGCAGGTGGTTGGAGGCTTTCAGAGTGAAGGCTCTTTGCTGGGGCAGCGTGCAGAGAGCCTCAGTGAGATGAGACTGTCGGGTGTGACCGGTTGTGCATACGTTCTTCTAGCATGTGCACCCCAAGTGTCTTAGCCACTGGAGAAGAGCAGCACCACCTTTCCTACCTCTGAGATGCCTCAGAGCCTAACTGCTTGAGTTTGAATCCTAGCTCTACTATTTAAATGGCTATATGTGACATACTGAACTCTTCATATCTAACATGGGCATGGTTTTAGGACTTCATAATTTGGTTGTGAAGCTGAAAGGGGTTAATTCAAATAAAGCGCACCTATTCTAAAAGACACTCTTCTGAACAGCTCATTTAGTGCTAGCTGTTGGTATTATTATTACTGTTGCATCTGAAAAAAAAAAAACTATCACCTGCCAAGTCAAATTTACTTTTGAGTTAAAAATAACAAAAAATATTCCTTTAATATACAATTTTATCATTGAATTTTTCCTTTGTCTATTAATATAACCAAATATAATTCTCTAACCAAAGTGCTATTTTCTTTTTTTCTTTTTCTTTTTTTTAAGATTTTATTAATTAATTTCAGAGAGAGGGGAAGGGAGAGGAGTAGAGAGGGAGACAGACATCAATGTATGGTTGCCTTTCACCTGCCTCGAGCTAAGGACCTGGCTTGAGACCTGGTTATGTGCCCTGCCTGGGGAATCAAACCAGTGATTTTTGGGTTGGCAGGCCAGCGCCTTATCCACTGTACCACCAGCCAGGGATAAAAGCCCTATTTTCTCACAGCTTTGTAGAATATTTACTTTATAATCTATACTTTTTATCTACACTAAGAACTTTTATTAGTAATATCTTAGAGAATTCTTGGATTTGAGAATAGCTAGGTGTTATCAAAAATTAAATACCTATTTAATGACAGCAGTTTCAAACTTTGTTTCAGGAAGGGCAGCTTTACATTTGGATTCCATCACACATTCAGTGTGCTTGTTCATTTTCTCTTTGAATCTTGTCTTTGAAGAAATGACTCTCCATGATAATAGATTCTTAATATTTTTGTCCATCATTTTTAAGCAAGTTATTTCTCCTCATTATAGGAAATAACAGTGAAATAAACTTTTGTGTGTTAGGAAGATCAGGTAACATTTATGCACTACTATATTCCAGTACAATCCTAATTTTTATTGCTGAGAGAAAAGAGTATTCTGTTCTCAGTGATGAATTTTTTTTGTCTTCTTAGATAAGGCCACATGTATTACTTAATCAACTGGAAGGCCAGAAAATTTCCTTTTCTCCTTGCAAATGTAAATTCCAATATCTAATTGAAGTTAAGAGAGATTGCTATTTCATAACTTCTAGGGAGATCTTTTGCAAAAACAGTTAAATTTGCCTATTAGAAAAGGCCTATTTTATAGAAGTGGAAAGGTTCTTAAATTGGGAATTCTTGGAACCTGTATGAAAAATCTTGTGCATATACCTATTTCTCCAGTGGATGGGGTCTGCATAGGTAGGTATTCAAGGATTAGAAAATAGTCTTGTTTTGTTTTGTTTTTTAAATAAAGATTTTATTTATTATTTTTAGAGAGAGGGAGAGAGGGAGAGAGATATCAATGTATGGTTGCCTTTCACTTGCCTCCAGTTAAGGACCTGGCTGAAGACCTGGCTATGTGCCCTGGCTGGAATTGAATCATTGACCTTTGGGTTCACAGGCCGGCGCCTATCTCCTGTGCCACCAGACAGGGCCCATAAATAGTATTTTTGAAGGTTAAGAATAAAGTACCTTAGTATGAGGGGCTAACAGTCATTTGTTCTGTAGAGAATATTGGTTTGAGTTTTTTGGGTTTTTTTGTTTTTGTTTTGTTTTTTTGCTTTCTCCTTACTAGCTGTGCACACTTGAACTGGACATCGGAAGCTTGGGCATATCAGGCCAGGTAGCTAGAGGATGAAGGAATGGGGAGGAGTGCTTCATGGGCTGGATATACTTCATTTCAAAGATCCTAAGCTCTTCTTATTGCTCTTGACCCATCCCGAACCTTGCCTCGTTTACAGGGCTCAAGATTTTCCCTTTTGTGTGTTTGCTGGTAAAAAATCCCTAGTCTTTCACATATAAAAACCAAAGCTTACTCCTCATTTTTAATAGGACTGGTGGAACCTGGTGTATTAGTTTCGTGTTAACTGATGTAACAAAGTACCACAAATGATGTAACAAAGTACCACAAATTTAGTCTTTTTTTAAAAAATGCAAATTTAATATCTTACAGTTATGGAGGTCAGAATTACAAAGTCAGTTTTATTTGGCTGAGTATTGGCAAGGCTGGTTCTTTCTGGAACCTCTGAAGGAAGAATCTGTTTTATTTTGCTTTTTTATCTTCCAGAGGCCACCTCTACTCCAGCCTCTTCTGTTGCCTCATGTCCACCTTCTTTCTCCATTGGACCTTTCTGCATTTCTCTTACAAGGTCCTTTGTGATTTTAGTGAGCCAGTTGGATAATTCAAGAAATCTCTCCTTCCCAAGATTCATAACTTAATCACATCTGCAAATTCCCTTATGCCATGAAGATTACATGCTTACAGGTTCTGGGGATCAGTATGTGGTCATTTTGGGGGACAGTTATTCTGCCTTTCATACCTGGAAACCTAAAGTTTGCATTTTCAGTGGATGAGTGAATATTTGAGAAGCATCAGGATACATGCATGCAGATGTTTCTCAGTCGCCTCAATTTGAAACCTCCTTTTGCCGTCCACCTTTCACTGTTAGGTCTTGGGTAAAGACACCACTGTACCCACCTTTCCCTAACTGGAAGCCAGGGTGTATAGAAGACTTTTTCTACTAGTTTGCCACCCAGCCTTATCCAAGGAATTAAAAACTCCACTGATAAGATATCCCACCTGTTTCTCAAATCGTTTCTTTCTGTGTTTCTGCCACTGCTCTAATTTAGGTCTTCACTCGACCTACCCAGGCTTGTTGTTAGCCATCTTCTTCAGTTTACTATTTTGAGTCTTGATGCCTTAAGTTCATCCTCCACCTGGAAACTAGATACATGTATTAAAAATGAAAATCTGACCGTATTAAATTCCACTCCCCATAATCTATATAAGATCTAAGCTCCTTGAAATTACTTAAAATGTTTTATAACTTTAGATTTATTTTTCTTTCTAGCTCCATCGATTGTCATGTTAGAGATGTACTTCACGATACAGGTTTTGGTGGTTTTGGAGAATCTGTTTATTCCAAAAATAACATTCTTTTTCTAAAATCTGTGTGTTTGTTCTTATAAATCTCTCTACTTAGGATGTACTTTGCTACTTTTCTTGCCTGGCTAACCCACCACTCACTCTACTTTTAAAAAGTTGGATGTTTTTGTTGTCCTATTTTTCTTATTATTTTAAAAATACATACACACTTTTTGTAAATAATGTTTTACATCCAGGAGTAAAAATGTAGTGACATTATATTCAGAATATTCACTAAGAATCTAGAGGAAATATTCCTGTTAATAGTTTAACTTCTCTTCTGCTGAATCTGCTGTCTTGTTAAACAGAACAGATTTTTGAAATTAAGAACTCAGCAGAGTTCTTAATTTCAAATATTCATTCTTTTGGAATTTTGTTCAGTTGATTTTTAATGTATTGATGTGATAAAATTCTTTATTTTTATTTTTCTATTCATGTTTTCCTCTTGGACATATTAATCATTAAAGTCTAATCACTTAACTACAGTTTTCAGATAATATATGGTTCTAATTCTTTTGTCTTTTTCTTCTTGTTATTTAGTCATGTGACTCTGCCCTGGGATGTGTCAGAATTTTATATTAAGGGCTCGACTTTGGGTATCAGATTTATGTAGGGTTCAGGAAATAACGTGTTCTAGAGAGGGTTTACTCTTACTATAATCAAGGACCATGATGAATTGAGGCTAATTCACTCAACCTGTTGTTAATCTAGGTCAACAGCCTGGTGTCAAACAGCCTGGTATACTCTGTAGGCCCCGCTCCCTGATGGGTTCTGAAATGTCATGAGGTGTCTCTGAGACGAAGGGATCTTAGAAGCTTTCTGTTGTGGCATTAAACCTCCCTTTCTGTGCAGCCCCCCGGTATATGGCACATGTCCTGATGAGAAGATCGGGTGTATACTTGAAGCCTCCTAAGTCCCAACCAGGTGCTCTTTCAGGCCACTGTGTCCCCACCACGATCCTCCGTGTAGGGTTTGCCCAAGCTTTGCATGGAGCTCAGCCTCTCCCATGCTGAGAATTGGTACCCATCCGGATGAAATGGCCAGGACAGCCACTCACTTCTCTGAAGTTCTTTCTTCTCAGCAATTCCCAGTTGCAGCAATTTTCAACTTTTTTCATCTCGTGGCACACATAAACTAATTACTAAAATTCTGTAGCACACACAAAATATACCTTTTGCTAATCTGACTCCAAAAAAGGTATAATTTTGACTCATTCACACCAGATGGCTATTGTATTGGTTATCATTATTTTTATCCTCACATGAAGATATGTTTATTGATTTTAGAGAGAATGAAAAAGAGGGAGAGAAACATCAATGCAAAAGAGAAACGGCAAATCAGTTGCCCCTTGTATGAGCCTTGACCAGGGATCAAACCTGCGATCTTTTGATTTATGGGTCAGTGCTCCAACCAACTGAGCCACAGAGGCCCGGGTGACTGTTGTTATATTTTAACTTGATAATCGAAGGGAAAAGAGGTCAGTGACCCTGACTAAGCAGTCAAGTATTTCATGTTTTAAAATTTCTTGTGGCACATCAATTGAAAATGGCTGCTCTGTTGCCTTCCAGCAGATGATTACTGTATTTGATCTGACTTTTCTAATCAGCCAGTAGAAGTGAGAGCGCTTGTGTGTCATCATCTACTCCATCTTTCCTGAAAATGACACTATCATTTATTTTTCAGCTTCAATTTCAGAAAAGAAAAAATGCTGACTTTTTTCCAACCTCATTAATTATATTTCTTTTAATTTGTAAGAGCACTTTATGGACTTCCTGAATTAGCTTGTCTTTTCTTTTTTTACCCTTCTATCTTAAACAGATAGAAAAGGTTTTAAGCTTTTGTTATCAAACTGGCAAGCCTTTTACTTTGTTATATTTTTCTATTATGATTAGAAAGACCTTTTGTATCATAAATAATATATTTTTCTACAACTCTTTTATCTTTCATGTTTTTTAAATCTTAATTTACCTGGAATCACTCTTAGCATATTGTTTTAATGTATCCCTTTAATCATTTGTTTTACTCATCTGTTATTAGAGATATGTTATAAAATTTTTTACCCCACTAATGATCTCTTTCCTTTTCTTACCTTTCTTCCACAAAAAGATTTCAATGGAGTTTAGAGGGGCATTACATAAGATTCATTAGTTAATCTTGGGACCCTTGTCTTACTTGCAGTATTTTAGTTTTCTCACCCAGAATGGTGCATCTCTTCATTTTTATGTCTCAGTAAAGTTTTGTCATTTTCTACGTATACATTCTATGTAAAAATAATTCTC
The DNA here is from genome assembly GCA_004026585.1 of Noctilio leporinus. NCBI lineage: Eukaryota > Metazoa > Chordata > Mammalia > Chiroptera > Noctilionidae > Noctilio > Noctilio leporinus. Next base: position 115,115 of record PVIW01004349.1, read on the forward strand.
TATTTTGAATGCTCTTCTAATTCCCAATCACTCTGCCACCTTTTTATGTGTGTCATAGGACAGTCTCTGCATACTTTTGTCATTATCTACCATATCTATATCAATATGATATCTACCATATCATATTGAATTGAACAGTTTCTGCTTCTGTCCCTTCCTAGACTATAGGTGCTTTCAGGACAGATATATATATTCACATTCACAAGTTTATAGCTACACATAAGGTAGCTATACCAGGAGGTATTCTTCTTTCCTTTAATTTCTTGCTTTTTAATTTAGCCATACACCATGTGTTTACTTTGTGTATACATTCTGTGTACCTGTGATTCTACCTCCCCCAACCCTGCACATGTTACTCAAATTCTTGTTTCAAGGTATCTGTGCTGTCACATGTGGTTTTGTTAGTATCTTCTGTTTAGATTTATGTATGTCTTACGCAAAAAAAAAAAGCATTTAAGGCAGCTCAGTGACCTGGGTTAATTAAAACATTCACTTCACCGTCCAGTATGATTCATGTACTCTGGTCCCTGGTCAGGATGCCAGGAGGTATTTATAAAGGAAAGGAGAGAAATTAATTGCTCTTGAGCTTCTGCTTTGTTCCAGAGCTGAGAGATACGATTTTCCAAACATTTTATCATTTAACCCTAATGACAGTCTTGTCTCCTGATTTTATAGATGAGGACATTAAGATTTGGAAAAATGAAATAACTTGTCCAAAGCCTCTCAAATTCTAAGTCCATGCTGGGGTTTTGAGCTTGAATGTATCTTTATTCCAGAGCCCAAGAATCACAAAACTGATTGTGATTGTTCAAGATCTAATATATCTCAAAAAGACTCCCTTTGTTTTCATATTGGATTTATTTTCCAAAGGCTAATATGGTAAGCATTATGTTTTAAACCTAGAATTTAGGTTAAAATACTGTATTAAAAGGGCTTCCTTTTTAATATACATTTATATACATTTATATATTATAGAAAATATAAACATACAACTCCAAATATTCAATATATCCATATTCATTCAAAATACTATATAAAGGTTGGTACTCTTCTTTAAATTATGTTCCACTAATTAAGCTACTTAGAGAAAAAATGAATATGTTCTTTTTCTCTTTTTAAAATCCTCACTTGAGCAACTGTTTGATTTTTAGAGAGAGAGAGAGAGGGAGATCTCCATTGGTTGCCTCCTGTAGGTGCCCCAACCAGGAATTAAACCTACAACCTAGATATATGTGCCCTGACTGGGATTTGAACCCAAAACCTAGGTGTACATTCTAAACCATTCTCCAACCAACTGAGCCACCTGGCAAGGGGAAGAAGATGAATATGTTTTTGTTTGAAAGGATTTTTTAATATTCTGTCATTGATTAAGAATTAGACAAACTGAGCTACAGTCTTTGCTTTGTTCTTAACTGTCTCTGCATCTGTCATTTCTGCTGTCTTTTCAAAGAGATCAAGTGTCTTTTCAACCTTAAAAATTATTTTTTGAAAAAAAAATTTTGATTAATTAATCAAAATGAAAATTATCTGATAAAATTATAGAACCCCACACTAGTTGGTATTATTTATAAATGATAAATTCTAGTGGGATTTTGTGCATTATTCAAATGTTATTCTATTTCAAGTATTACACTAGTCACGTGCAGTTACAATTATTTTCCATATAACCTGGTATTTCCTTAATTGACTTTAAACTATACTTACAGGGGAATTGCAGATATTATATTGTTGTTATCTTACACAATCTTGAAAATAGACAGTTATTTCAAATGTGTCTTTGAATATTGTTTTTGCTTACCTCATGCAGTGAGGTCAATAAGACAAACTCTTTAATTCACATTGCAAGATTTTTGCTCTTCCCATTGTTCCAGTTTATTAGATGGAATAAGTTTTTGTTCCCCAGAAGTTTCCCAAAGAGGGAAGCTCTGGGCATCTTTGGCTTAAGAATTTGGAACTAAGGGAATCCCCAGGGGAAATCCTGCTGTTAAAAACATCCTTGAACACTTGGCTTGTGAGTAAAGTGGTCAAGAAGTTGATTATGGAGGTATAACTCAGTTCTAAGCGCCGTTGTGGCACTTTTAGCCGGATAAGTCTTGAACATACCTAACTTCAGTGAACCTGTTCTTACCTGTCTAATGGGAAGGCTGAAAGGCTTTATCTTGTGATTTCCCTGCACTGGCCTAAGGACTGGGCCCCCATTCAGGAGGTGCTCTGTGATAACTAGGCAGGGTTACTCTGGCCAAGGGGCACATTCCTTCCATTCCACCCTTCATCCAGTCCTAGATGAAAACCTGGGTAGCCCTCCCTAGTCTGGTGCTCACAGCAGGCACTGATTTTATCTGATCTGAGAAAACTTAAATTGCCTTAGTTGTTTTTCTTAACATGACATGAATTCTACAAAAGAATGAGCAAATTCTAAATATGCTCATCTTGATAGAATCTTCAAGGACAGAACAATGTTTACAGTGGAATTCTCTGTAGTTCTTTCATAAAGTGATTCCCACTTTGACATGAGCATGCACATGGCCTTTTATTTTTCCCCAATCTTTTTATTTATTTTTTTAACCAATAGGAGATCATTTCTACCCTCTTAATTCAATTAATAGGTAAAATATGAGTGTTTTGTCTTCATGAGGTGATGGTGGTTCTTTGTATATAAAAGTTGAGGTAATTGCCCATAACCCCAAGATGTGGGGGCTTTAATGTCATAATAAGAACTAAGGTTCTGGATGTGACTTGGTAATAGATTGTAAGTAGGAAGCTAATGCAAATGTAGGGGAATTTTGGGAAAAAGTTCTGAGCTTCCTATACAGCTACTTCCAAAGTAAAACTGTAACTATTCTCATTTTCATGACATAAATTTTTTTTTGTTAATGTGAATCAAATACTAATTTTCAGTAAATGAGCATGATATTATGTTATATTAAAACCATTGGTTTCATTCACAACTGAAGGGCTTAAAAGGGCTCATGTTTGGGGGTGTTAGTGGTATAACAAACGTTTGATTACCAAGCATGATAATGACCATGAAAATGCAGTTATTTTTGTGATGGTATACTTATTTCCAGAGGAAATATAATTCATATATAATTATGTTTTCTTTATACTCTACTTAAAATATACATAGATAGGCGTTTGTGTGTGTGTGTGTGTGTGTATGTGTGTCAGATAAGTTTGTGCTATGATGCACTTGAAAAATAGGCTGTGAATCTCTAATGATGTTTTAAAATTATTTCTTGGTGGAGCATTATATTCATTATATACTTTTCACATTTAGGTTTTGAATAGATTCCTGGCATGATAATTATATAATCATTCAGTACAGTAGAAACATCATTATGGTCAAATACTAATTAGCTACTAAAATGAAACAAAACAGAACCTAGTTCACAGCTCATTATAAAAAGTAATTTAATATTGTATAAAACCAAACGTATGGTTAAAATTATTATTTGCTTTAAATGTGAGTCATTTCTTTTATCCCATGGGAAGGGAATCAGTGTTCTGGATGCTTAATACCTAATTTATTGCTTGGGCACATTTACATTTTATTATCAGAATCTTGATGATCAATTCTGTGTTGTGGAGCATCCAAAGAACTTGCCAGTGGGAATTCTAGGCTCAACCGGGGTGTGCCTTGGGGCCTCTGCAAGATTAGGAGACTGGCTGCAGTCTGGAAACATGGGGTTCTGTGGCAAATCACCCCCTTCTAGGATGCTGATTGGAACATCTTTGGTGCTGAGGATGAGTGATCCTCAGTGGTTTTTCTTCCCCGGTGCACCTAAGGAATCGAGGCCTGTTAGTAACAGCGAATCCTGGCCATTGTGATTCTCCAGTGTGTTCCTGATAGGAGAAAAGCTATGTAAAACGTAAGCTCTGGGAGTCAGTTAAGCATATTTCTCAAGGGGACATCCCCTTCACTCTCCTGAGAATTGCTTCTGTGGGTAAAGCAGGTTTATCTGGTATTGGGAAGCTTCAGCTGCCTCTGTAAGTATGTTTTGACTGCATGGCATCTGCTGCTCTTCTCATATATACATAAGAGATCTCAATTATTTCAGAATGTCATTTCCACCATAAGTCCTTCTCCTGATAAATAATTTATAATGAAACCTTCTATAGGTTTTATGCTCCATTCCATTTACTTTTGTGTTTTCCGATTATCTTTCACTTAGTTTTGGCCACTGTAGATACTAATTTTATTTCTGAATGAACGGTTTGTAATGCGGTTGAAATAAACAGGACATGTAAGTGGAATAAAGGAATTGCTGGGCTTTCTGATGCACTAAATAAGTGATGCTTGCTTGCTTCTACTACCTCTGACGTAGTAGTACCTCTGACTTATTTCTCAGGAAGAGAAGCAGTTACTGTCTGACTTCAGTTCTATATTCTTGCATTTAAAAATTATATACAAAACAAAATATTTCAGATCATGAACATATTCACTAATAAATCAGTGAGTTTTAGTACTGGTCAAACATCATCTTCAGCATATCCTTTGAATTAGTTGAAGATAATATGGTACAAATTGACTATAAAGTAAAATTATAAATGTTGCAAATGCCACAGATTTCATAAGTTTGACATGATGGTCTAGAACATTTCTATTTACAGGAAAAGCCATGAAACAGTGAATACTGGCAGAGTCACATATTGAGAAAACTAAGGATGTTAGTTCGATTCTTTAACTGAGAATTGCTTATATACCTAAGAATTGAGAAAGGACTATAGGAAAAAGGATGGAAATCCTTAACTTTTTTTTTTTTTTTTAACAAATTTAGCTGTGTTTAAAACTGTCCTGTAAAAACAACTGTTACGTAAAGAATGTCATAATGTATAGTAAAAAATACTGGGAGAAGCCTGTCCGAGACCCCACCTAGCTCATTCATTCTTGGTAAAATCTAAATATAACACTAGTTGCAAATAACGCCTAAATTCATTTTAATAGTTTTTATTTTCCTTTCTCTAGCTAAATCCTAATTAAGTTTTTTTCCACCACCATTATAAAATTTTAGCCCCTATCCTAAGTGGATTCTCTTCAAATTATCTTTTTCCCAGAACTAAATTTCTTAGGTAATAGGCCCCTTTATATATAAAATGTGTGAATTATGTGATTGTGCATGTGTAACCGTACATTTTCACTGATTTAGTGGTCTAAAATGCATGTCAGAATTTTAGGTGGCATTAATTATGGTTAAATTGCAAACAATTTATGTATTTTCTTATTCAGCATGATTAGGCAGGGATCAAGATATTAGTTGTATAGAGCTGATTCTTTTAAGCAGGGCAATAAAGTCATGAATATAGGTCATTTCTGGGAACATGAAAGTAATTTTATTATAATTCTATTAATATCTTCTAATTATATAACATTTTTATTCTTAGAAAATGAATTATTTTATTACCCTTTATATTGTGCAGTGTTTGTTGTGATGAAATTGCCTGTTCTCCAAAAGTTTCACTATAATGTTCTTTATAGTTCTTCTCCATATGCTGACTTTATGACTATCTATGAGCTGAGAGAGTACAAATAGCATTAAAGAACTACAGGTATATTGACTTCCCAATAGTGAAGCAGCTGTTTTTGCAGGTACCTTGTGGTCTATAATCCTTCAGAGCAAGAACGAAACTCAATGGTCTCACTCTATGTGAGTTCCCCAAAAGTACAAGTGTCTTCCGCTTCAGGAAAGCCTATGGAAATTCAAATGAGTGCAGTTTGGGATACAACCAGTGCTATTTCACAAACAGCATACGAGGTATGTTTTTGTCATAGATCTTAGAGAGAGGCATAATTTAAAAAGTATAGCCAGGGCTTTAGCCAAGTAGTTCCACTGGTTAGAGTGTCATCTTGATACACCAAGGCTGTGGGTTCTATCCCTGGTCAGGGTACATACAAGAGTCATCCCATCAATGAATATACAAGTAAGTGGAACAACAAATTGATGTTTCTACCCCTCCCTGCATCAACACCTTCCTGTCTCTTAAATTTAATTAAAACATAATTGTAACCAGTTTATGTATGGTTCATAGAGCTGTCAAATATGTATATTTTATGTTACTATTAGTACATGTTAGCATGTATATTGTATATCTTTGTAAATATGTATATTACAACTTTTTCCTGAAGTAATGAAGTAATCATTGCTCATAAAATTTTTATGTTTTTTTGTCTAATTTAATTTAATGAAACCCTTCTACATAACTTTAAGTAATGTCAACTTTCTGTTGCAAAGGAAAAACATATATATCATGAAAGAACTACTTCCTGAAATAAGTAAGATGCTTCTTCTCTAAGACATAATTGTGAAAAATCTGGGCTCAAGTAATAGACATTTTGGGGGGAAATTTTTCTTAAAATAAGCAATATTAAACTGAACTCCAACATCAGAAAGATTGAAACTTGAGTCTGGAGTGGAGTTTTAACTGTTACTTCTAAAGAAAGACAGCCATAAGCTAGGAAAGTGATTTACTTCTATTATTCATAGTTCTTTAACTAGAAAAATATAGTGCAAGTTTCCATCAGATTTTTGGAAACACCCCATCTAGAAAATAGAAAGCAGCTCCTAGAAGGCAGCGTCTTGTCCTTTGAGTGTGTGCACTCTCTGAGCCTTGTTCAGTGTCTGCTGGATCCCAGGCTTTGATGGCTGGTGTTGACTGAACCAAATGTGCTTATTATTTAGTACATTGACCATTTTTATTTTTAATGTACTGAAAAATAGTATGATAAAAAGATTCCTGATAATTAGGGGAAATCATTGTTCATAGTAAGCCCGTACTTTTACAGAGAGACTCCCCATCTGAACATTGATTATGAGCACTATAGGACAATTGAGAATGGTCACAATTTCATCTATTGGATGAGAACACAATTGTCCTTGATAGCCCTACCAAACTATGGTACTTTGTTGTTTTCACTGGAAGTATAAATGGGTTTTTTTTCAGTAGAGTACAGTTTTCTTTAACAACTTCCTCTTGTATCTTTGAAAGATCTCTTTTCTGGTACAGATACCACCATTGGGACTGAAAGTGTACACACTTTTGGAATCAACAAGTTCAAATCCACATGTAGCTGAATATGTCCTGTACAATGGTAACATAGAAAATAAAGGGATTTTCAACGTGAAGACTGTAAAAAGTGCTGAAGAAGGTATAGCTCTAGAGAACTCCTTCATTAAGCTTCGGTTTGGTCAGATTGGGCTTATGGAGGTATGTTCCAAAATTAATAGGAATTTTATAATTTTATGATAATATATGTGGATTTCTTGTACAAAGGGGAAAAGTCTATGCAAATAGTCTGGGGGAAGGGGTGAATGAGTCTATGAACCTTCTTCCTATGGCTCCTCACAAGTGTGGTCTATGGTTGGTGCTGCTTTGTGAACTATTTGTTACTGGTCCACAAAATAAGTGTAGAGGCTGTGACTGTTCAGAAATGTTTATGGAAACTTTGAAAACAATTGGACAGAGTAAATTTATGCCTGCTGAATCTAATAATAAAATATTTTGGTGTATATTTGATATATTTAATTTTTCTAGTAATTCACTTTAATTGTATTTTATTAAAATATTGGCTTATGCATGTTGGAAATACAAAATAATCCTGCTCCTTCACTACAGAAGAATTGAAAAGCACTAGTCTCAATGTCCTAATTTGTGTATCTCTTGGTGCAGGGTGCTCTGACTTTTTGTTCATATTGTGAAGGTTTGTTTTTTTTTTTCCTATCGTGAAGGTTTTAAATTCTAAGGCTATGTATAAAATTTGGGGTATTCATTCAAGAATTGTGAATGTTAGTGACTATTAGCATTTTTCAATCTATACTAAGGTTATTTTTTTAATCGACATATACATGGAACCAGGTACAACATTATTAATGTCTTCATAGTGAGTTGGCTTTAAACTTTTTCTTTTTAGGAAATGACAAGTAAAGAAGATGGTAAACGTCAGGAAGCAAAAGTACAGTTTTCATGGTATGGAACCACGAATAAAAAGGACAAAAGTGGTGCCTACCTCTTCTTGCCTGATGGAGAAGCTAGTGTAAGTGCTGATGAGCTGAGTTACTAGAAAAACAATACACTGGGCCATTTTTCTTCACAACTTTTATTATTTAAAAAAAATACTTTTTCCATCCTTGACTGAAAGGGGTAGTATATGCAAATTTTGGTACATTTTAAAAACGCAGAAAACTGTGACAAAAACAGTGAAATTTACCAACTGTTCCATAAGTCCATGAAAACCACTACCAACATGTTGATATGTTACCTGTCTTTCATACCTAAAGTTCCTTCCCCCTGAATTTAGTTAGGTTTTGTCTTGCTGCATTATCTATTTTCCATTGTGACCATGCTCACAATCTGATGGTATATTTTTTGAAAACATGTTTTTAATGTACAATGTTGTCTTTATATAAAGTTTTAGCTATCAGATAATACGATTTGAGGGTCTAATGTATAATATGGTGACCATAGTTGATAATTATATTGTATAATTGAAATTTGCTGAGAGTGGAATTTAAATGTTCCCACCCCCACCCCCACCCCCCAAAAAAAAAGAAAAGAAAAGAAAAAAATGTGTCTGTGTGTAAAAAAATATTTTTTCTCTCGTTGTATATATATGTTTTCTGCCAATACATTCCTACTGCAACATTGTGATAAGCTTTCTCTGTAGCATTATTTTATGCAGCGCTAATTATTTCCTGAGAATAACTTTCCAGAAGAATTGCTTAGTGTTAGTGGAGGAGGCCTCTTTAGGCTTTTGATACATTCTATGCTTCTCTCTGGAAAGACTGCAGTTCACTCCCACGGGTGCTTTAAGGAGTAGCTTTTTTTAATTGCAGTTTTTTGTTTGTTTGTTTGCTTTTTATTATTTTTCAAAGAGAGGAGAAGGAAGAGAGGGAGACATCAATGTATGGTTGCCTTTCACCTGCCTCCAGCTGTGGACCTGGCTGGAGACCTGGCTTGCAACCTGGTTATGGGCCCTGGCTGGGAATCAAACCAGCAACTTTAGGGTTTGCAGGCCGGTGCCTTATCCACTGTGCCACCAGCCAGGGCTAGGAGTAGCTTTTGAATAGACCATTTCATGTACTGAAAATTAGCCACATTAAAACCATACTTATGATAATAGGTGAAATACATTTTACTGTTAACATTTTTATGTTTTATTAGTGAGGTTCAGGTTTTTTATATATTTATCTTTCATATTTTGTGAGATTTTAAGTTCTTTGGTCATTTTTCTATTGATATGACATGTGAGATCTGTAAGTATTCTTTATATATGGTAAAAATTAATCCTTTTTCCTATGTATTGCAAAATTTTCTCAGTGTAACATTTAATTTTTTTTACTTTTCCATTACACTACTTTTTCATTTTTGTGTAGTCAGTTCTGTATTTTTATCTTTAGAGTTCCTTCCTTTGCTTTTATGCTTATACTGGCAAGCTTCTTCCACTTGAAGATAAATTAAATATTCTCCATAATTTGTTGCCTAGGGACCTCCCTCCCAAAAAAATTTTGTTCTACAATTTAGAAAAGCCTGCTAACTGAAGTGAAGTATCGATGAAAAGGATTGTGTAGGTCATGCTAAGGATCCTAGCTTTTTGTTTGTTGTTGGTGTTTTAAATCAGTGAGGAATTACTCTAGGTCATAGGAAGCATTGCACAATGGGCAGTGGGTTGGTGTTTTTTCCCCCTTCCAGCTTTTATCATTATAAATACATAAATGTTTACGTATACTTAAATGTCTGCGTTATAGAGTATTATGCATGGATCATTGTAACTAATTTATTTAAAGTTATTTTATTTTTAAGTAGCTTTAATGTTATAAAGAGAATTATCGTATGTTTACCACGAGAAAATAAATGCACACCCTTGAAAGAGGCTGCTGAGTATCAGAAAAAAGCAGGACCCCAGAAATCACTGCCCCAGGGTTCAACCCCCTGCATTGCCTTCTAGCTATGTGTTAATTAGGTACGAGGGCATTTGTAAATTGTAAAGCCTTATGTTAACTTCAGAATATTTTTCTCCAGCCAAAGAGGTACATTTAGAAGAAAATTACACAGTTTTGAAAATGTTATGCTACTAAAGTAGCTCACATTGCAAGCCTAGCCTTTTATACAATTGTTGAACTTTCTAAGGTGTGTGATAGTTAAGAAAATATAACTTTATAAGTGCTTTGAATTTTTTCCTGTGCCACATAAGTCCCATATTTTCTTGAATCTAGATTCTAAATAATGAGAACTAAATCAGTGGGGTTTTTTCAAGTGTATAAAGTTGTTTTATATTCAACTAGCTGTTTTAAGTAAAAGGGCAGAATGTTTATAGAGTAGCAAACCTAACTGTGATTAAGCTGTGTTTCTGAATCCTGTTTCCTGTTTATTTAGATGACTCCCTGTGGCCATTCTTGCCACCTGCCCCTACCCCTCAGCATTAGGGTGCCTGGGAAAATGCCACTACTTGTAGAATGATTGCCCTTTTTAATAAATAACATATGGACGATATGTTATTTATTAAAAATAAATAACATATTTAGAAGGAATTTAATCAAAAATTTTTATAGCTGGGAGGAATGTGATAGATCTTGGCCAATCAAATTGTAACATTTTTATTTTCTATTTTCACTAATATTTTTATACTGAAAAACCTTATATTGTAATTTTCATAGCAAATGTATATTATACTTGGCAAGGTTTGGTTTTCACTTAAAATTGCAAATGTCAGTTGATACGTACTTGCCATTTTGGAAACTGTTATAAACAGTTCTTGGGAAAATTAAAAGCCAAAAAATATATTTTATTAAAAATGTCATTTCCTCTTTAGCCTTACGTTTACTCAGCTGAGCACCTTGTCAGAGTGCAACGTGGAAGGTTTTTTTCGGATGTGACTTGCTTTTTTGAACATGTTACCCATAGTGTCCGACTGTACAACATACAGGGTAAGAAAACACAGAAATGCAGTTATAAAACATATGTACACTGGTACTTGAATTCTTGCTTTTCCTGTGTTGTTTTTAATAAATTAGCAATTGTATTTTGGAGATGAAATAATAATCTGTCCAAATTTACCATCATACTTATGATTTAAAATGTAGCATTTACCCTTGATCATCAAAAATGTTATGAAACTTAACTCTTCTCTACATATACATGTTCCTCTCTATATATACCTTCTCTTTTCTACCTTATTATTTATCTTAGTTATGAGTTCATTAATTGAAAACTTTATTTCTAAGATCTAAAAACAGTGTAGCTTATCCTTTTTTATTTTATGTAATGGAAATTATGTCAGATATGGCTTTCAGTTAGCAGGTCCCCATTACACTCACATGCACAAATATACACACACACAGTTAATTATAACAGAAGATATTATCTTAGCAACAAAGGTAAAGAAGTAGGAAATGAATTAATATTATGGGTTAACTGTCTTTATGGAGTTTTAAATTCTGTTCACTTCAAATATTCTTTTATCAGACTAAAGTTATGCAAACCTAACAAAATATCCTTATGGTTCTTAATCGTTTTTTAGTTATTCTTTGACTCTCCTTACCAAAATAACTTTTGCTTAAATTTAAGTTTAAGAAGAAAAAGAAAGGCCAAGAACAGAATCAAACAACACTTTTTAGATTATAAAAACTGTATAAGACTCCATTTCTTTAAATGTAGAAAGACTAAGCCCTGGCTGGTGGCACAGTGGATAAAGCTCCGGCCTGCGAACCCAAAGGTCACTGGTTCAATTCCCAGCCAGGGCAATATAACCAGGTTGCAAGCCAGGTCTCCAGCCAGGTCTGTAGCTGGAGGCAGGTGAAAGAAAACCACACATTGATATCTCTTTCCCTCTCTCCCTTCCCCTCTCTCTAAAAATAAATAAAATATTTAAATAAATGTAGAGAGGCTAGGTGGTCAGTTAGGTATGGCCATCAAAGAATTATTTATTTGGAAACTGAGTTGGGAGACCTGGGTCCCCTCTGACTGCTGGTTTTGTTTTTGGTTTGAGATTGAACTTTAGTTCCTCTATTTGTGTTCTCTCTGAATGATAAAAATAGTAAGAGGTGCAGTTTAAAATCTCTTGTCTTAATATCACTGAAGCTATTAAAAAACACTGTTTTTCTTTTCATTATCGGCTAGACACTTACATTCAAATGATTTCTACAAATATTAACTTAGAGGAAATCTTGTGCTCACCAGCTTTAAAAGCTCCAAAAGATCAGAGCGGTTTTAGAAATTTCTAATGCAACATAATGCTTTGCCTTAATGTCAGGTTAAATAAGAAATCCATTTCACGGAGACCATAGTTGAATGAATGCCCTTTTGGAACTGTTTTATGGTTTCTAAAAGATAATTTAGTTTGTAGCAAATAGCATTTTTTCAGAGGAAAAAATGGAAGAGGTAGGGGTTAATTTTCTTGTAAGATAATCTTCTTTCATTAAATTGAAGTTTTAAATGTTACCAAGTAGGCTACTTTAGCTTTTGTCATTAATTTTGGGATTTGAAGATAGAATATGATACAAAAGTAGCAGCCCTTGTATCCATGTGTTATAGTTGATACTGTACCATCACAAAAAATACATGCCTTGCAGTGACATGGTGATCAGTAAGTGACATTTGCTAGCAGTGGCTTCATTTGTCTTCAGAGCTGTAATTATTAGATATTGGTGCCCTAGTTTTCTGACATCAGCAGCCACTTTGAAGAATTAGGTTGCTATGGGTTACCAATATGTCACGTACATTTCAGCGGCAGAAGGTTTAGATTCCAGATCTGTTGTATGTGCCTTCAGGATTTATTCCCCTTGCCCCCCACCTTCCCAGGACCATGTTCTCCTATGTAGGTATGTGTTTCTGAGCAAGTGAGTCTGTATGTTACACCCCTTAGGAGAAATATCTTAAATGCAATACTTTTGCCTTTTTGCTGCCAATATGTTGTAAGAGCACTATACGTAATGGATCTTGCTAAAAGAAAGCTAGTAGCCTGGAGGTAAAATGTAATGAACTGCCATCAAAAAGTATGGAAGAAAAGACTTTCCTTTGGCTAAAATGACATATTTTCATTATATGGGCATATTTAGCAACGAGACATTGCTTGGTTTTTTTCTGTTTTGAATTTATAACCAAAATGGATTCATAACATGACCCTTGACTTGTAGAGAGTCATAGTGAACTTTACCTTAGTTAAACATATAAGAGGATTACATTGGAATTAGAGATCCAAACCTTTAGTTTCACCTTTACACAAATGATAGACTTTTTTTTACTCAGACTATATAAAAGCTAGATGGCCAATTAGGTATAACCACTTAAGTAAGAGTCTTCACAAAACTTAGTGTCACATAAAGTTTCTCTGGTGCTTGGCTCCTTGCTTCTAAATTCATCTTCTAAGGTCACATAAATCTGGGGTTCCCATTCCTGGAGTTTTTCAACCTTGTAAACAAGGTCCCAGAGCTTCGCTGAAGTTGTTTTCATTTCCATAAAAAGATTTATGAGGATATTAAAATGGTTTGCAATCAATTGCTCATTTTTTCCCCAAAGACTATATTTTCATATTTAGTTTGATTTAAGAGTTAAAAGCATTTAGTAAGTTATGTCAGTCTTAGGTAATTAAGACATTTTTGGAATGTCATTCAATGACTGCTAAAGGTTTTTTTACTGTTAATTGGAACTTTTAAAAATTGAAATTAGTTGAACCTGATTATTTCCTACAGGCATGAAAGAGAAGGTTATTTTAGGGAACTGTAAGCACTTTTTAGTTACCCAAATTCAGAACTCAGAGGTTATCTTGAGGGCTGTGTGACAGCAGCTGTTGCATTGAAGACATCTTTTTATTCTTAATTTAATCTTCATTGTACTTTTTTACATTACCATTTAGCCCCTTTATACCTCCCTTCCCACCAGCAGTCACCACATTGCTGTCCATGTCTATGAGTCCTTTTACATTTTTGCTCAATCTCTCCACCCCTAAACCTCGACACCCCCCCCCACTAGCTGTCATCTGCTCTCCATCCATGAGGCAATGTCTATTGTCCATGTTCAGTTTGTTCATTAAATTCCGCATATGAGTAAAATCATATGGTATTTGTCTTTCTCTGACTGGCTTTATTTCATTTAGCATAATGTTCTTCAGGCCCATCCATACTGTCACAAAGAGTAAAATTTTCTTTTTTATGACAGAGTAGAAATCCATTGTGTAAATGTTCCATAGCTGTTTTATCCACTCACCTTCTGACAGCCACTTGGGCTGCTTGATGACTGTAAATAATGCTGCAATGAACATAGGGGCACTTAGGGTCTTTCAAATTACTGTTTGGGTTCCTTCAGATATATTCCCAGGTGCAGGAGTGCTGGGCCAAAAGGCAGATCCATTTTTAATTTTTTGAGTTATCTCTACACTGCTTTCCACAGTGGCTGCACCAATCTGCATTCCCAACAATAGTGCAAAAAGGTTCCCTTTTGTCCACATTCTAGCCAGCACTTGTTGTTTGTTTGTTTATTGATAATAGCCATTCTGACGAGTATGAGATGGTATCTCATTGTGGTTTTAATTTGCATTTCTCTGGTGATTAGTGATATTGAGCATGTTTTCCTATGTCTATTGGCCACCTGTATGTCCTCTTTGGAGAAGTGTCTATTCAATTAAAAAATGATCTTTTGCCCATTATTTTTAATTGGATTGTTTTTTTGGTATTTTGTAAGCACTTCATAAATTGCAGATATTAAAACCCTTTATCAGATGTATTGGCAAATATGTTCTCCCATTCTGTGTTTTGTCTCTTATTTTGTTGGTTTTCTCCTTTGATGTGCAAAAACTTTTCAACATTTTTTTTTTTTTTCTTTTGTTTCTCTTGCCTGGAGAGCTATATCCAATAAAAAATTGCTATGAGCAATGTCTTAAGATTTTGTTGCCTATGTTTTCTTCTAGGATTTTTTGTGGTTTTGGGTCTAACATTTAATTCTTTGATCTATTTTGAATTTACTCTTGTGTGGTATAAGAATGGTCTAGTTGGTCTAGTTTCATTTTTCTGCAAGTATCTGTCCAGTTTTCCCAACACCCTTTTTTTTAATAGACTATCTTTAGCCTTGTATGTGCTTGCTTCCTCTGTTGAGTATTAACTGCTATAAAGGTATGGGTTTATTTCTGGGCTCTCTATTCTTTTCCATTGATCTGTTTTTATGCCAGTACCATGTTGTTTTGATTACTATGGCCTTGTTGTATAGTTTGACATTAGGTAATGTGATCTCTCCAACTTTGTTCTTCTTTCTCAGGATCACTGTTGTTGTGTGGGGCCTTTTGTGGTTCCATGTAAGTTTTTGAAATACCTGTTCTAGTTCTGTGAAATACGTCACGGGAATCTTGATAGGAATTGCATATTGAATCTATAGATTCCTTGCATTGAATCTATAGATTCCTTTGGTTAGTATGGACATTTTAATGATATTCTTTCTATCTTTGAACATGGTATGTGCTTCCATTTATTTATATCTTCTTCAATTTCTTTCTTCAGTGTCTTAGAATTTTCTAAGTACAGGTCTTTTACACCCTTGCTTAGGGTTAGTCCTAGGTATTTTATTCTTTTTTAAGCAATTGTAGATGGTATTGTTTTCTTAACTTCCCTTTCTGTTAATTATTGGCATAGAAAAATGCAACTAATCAAGGTATTAATTTTGTATCCTGCTACTTTGGTGAATTCATTTATCATCATCTTTCCTAAAATGTGTACTAACACAGGGCACAGGGCTGGGAAACCCAGAGGAAGTACTATGGTTAAGAACTCAGACTTTGCAGTCAGCCCACCTGTATTTCATTCCCAGCTCCCACCCCAGTTTTGATGCTTACCAGCTGTTTGATAATGCAAGTTATTAACTGTCTGGCCTTGGTTTCGTTATCCTGACAATAATAGAATCTACCTCATAGGAGTGTTGGAAGAATAACTTAGTTAATATAACGTAAAGGCTGACAATTACTAAGTGTTGTGTCTCCTTTAGAAAATGTGCAGGCCAGATGAGCTAGACAGTGTTACAAGAGAGTGATCATCAAGTGTTGGGGGAACGGAGGAAGATTTTTTTTTTTTAATTAGAATTTTTTTTTATATTCTTTTTTTGTTGTTGTTGTTGTTTTAAGGTTCCATTTATTTATTTGTTTGTTTGTTTGTTTGTTTATTATTTCCAGAGAGAAAGGAAGGGAGAGAGGGAGAGAAACATCAATGTATGGTTGCCTTTCACCTGCCTCCAGCCAAGGAACTGGCTGGAGACCTGGCTTGCAACCTGGTTATGTGCTCTGGCTAGGGAATCGAACCAGCAACCTTCAGGTTTGCAGGCCTGCACCTTATCCACTGTAATACGAGCCAGGGCTGGGAACTGAGGAAGATTTTCGATGAGGCATTAAATTGTTGAGATGCTCAGTCTTGGAGAAATGTAATTTGAATGGGTGAAAAGGAGGAAGAATAAAGTGGGATGGTTAGATGAAATTTTGTTGTTTCTATGATAATTTTAAGAACTCTATTTCCATTCAATATTTTTTAAATTTGGCATCTAGTTTTTTCTTTATATTTTAATATTTTTCAAATTGTCTTTGTTCAGGCCCTGCCAGAGTTGAGGTAGGTGAGACGTATGCTGTTGCTGCTTTTTTTTTTTTTTACTAGTGAAATTGTGGTAATAAGAAAAGGAAGAACCCCATGCCTCCCTGGCGGGTCCATTTCAGGCAGATGGTCTTGAGTGGTGGGTGTATATGGAATCTGAGCTTTCTGAGTAAAGATGCCTTGGAAAGAACCATGTTTGGGAGAACAGGAAGTAGGTGAGTTCAGAATGATTGTCAGTTGGAGGGAAATGAGTACAGACCATCCTGATTATTCTACATTCTCCCCTCCATTGTCCTAGACCTGCCCAAGCCAGGATTGTGGGGAAGGTAACAGAAAGTTCTAGGTTGTGAGATATTTTATTCAACTTCCAAGAGAAAGCTTTAGTTAGACCTGTCTCTTTTAGATTAAAGAAAAGTGTTAGCAATGCAGATATTTTTTTCCTCTAAATTGAAGCTTTTTTTGGAACAAAGAGAGCTTCCCAGTTTTTTGTGTACCTCTCAGTTATTACTTTAATTATGTCATACTAACTTGGTATAATCTTGAATTAAAATTTGCAACCCATATGATAAAAATTTTATACCTTTTCTATTACGCATTTAGTTTTATGTCATTGTGAGAATTATTGAAGTGAAAAGCTTAATACATGTCAACTAATACCTACTATATTATATTGTAAGTTGATAAATAAGTAGTGATAGTTATTTATCCAGTACTTTATAAATAAAACAGAATGGTCCATCATCTTAAATTTGAGACATGGAATGAAATTTTCTAAAATTTGTATTCATGAAAACAAATGTTGAAATGTCCACTTGTGGAGAAATAATCAACGTGAATATTTACAGACCTGAAAATTAGCAAGTACCTCAGAGGATAGATTAGATCTTATAATGGATAATAAGTTGAGTAAGTCAACATGGAGAAAAAGGTCATGCAGTTGTGGGAATTGTTACCATATTTATTCTTGGTACTTTTAGATATGAGTACAGTATTTTTAAAATGTAGTCATGATACTGTTTGATTTTAGAAACATCATCTTCATGTTGACCTACTTAATTTATCATTTTTATGAGAATTGTTATTCAAGTATATGTGCTGAACTAAGCAGTATTAACCATAAGTGTCAACTCCCAGTTAAGTTGGATAAGTTCACAAAAATGTCACAAAAGTAAATACATAGTGGGAAAGATATTTTTATCTTTTTCATGATTTAAATACAAAATACTCTCAAAACTGGAGGGAAGATATTCAAAATTAGAATCTCTGTATTTTTGCCAGCTGTTACTGTCCTCCTTTTGCTATAAAGTGATGGCTCAGTCACCTTCTCTGTTCAGACACAGATCTGAAGAAAAGGGATTAGGACAATGATTATATAGATAGCAAGGTACCATTTTTACCCAAATCCCACATTTTAAGGGCACTTACTGAAGACCTTGTTTTTGATCTTAGCTAGTTGGGGGATTTTTGGTTTTTGTTTTTGTTTTTGAGGATTTATTTTATATCTTATGTCAAATTCTAGTTAAACTTTTGTTTGAAGATTTAAACACCTCTCTTAACAGTTCTCATCATCACTTTTTATTTTCCTGGGTGAGTATGGGCCACTTGCTATTATTCCATCTTGATATAATGATTTGTCCTAATTACACATTGAATACCACTAAAAACAACATTTGGATCCTTCTTAAGTATGAGTGAGGCTATCTTTTGCTCTTTCGCCCAAGCTGGTGCCACTCACTGTTATAACCATTTGAGTATAGCGAGGGTGGAGTCTGATTTGTCTGTTCCTTGAAAAAGTATGCTTTGTATTTCAAAACTACTAAAATAAGATGATCTGGGCAGCTGGAGAAGTTTGGATAACTGAGATTCTGCAGTTCTGATAGATCTCGTATGATGGTGAAGAGTAAATTGTACAGAGGAAATGACTCTTAGGATTCTCCAAAGGCCATCAGTTAAAGCCCAGAGCTGTGACCTGTCTTTCCATCTGCATTCTGTCATTTTCACCCTCCCTAATGTTTACAACACAGGCCATGTGTCAGAGTTGCCCTCCAGTCTTTCTCTCCACTCACAACAATACCCTTCCTTCTTGGTTTCCTTAAGACTGCTGCTAAGCAGCAAAATCTAGAGGGTTTTGCTGTTTCTTTTCTGTCTGCCCCTCCCTGATCCACCCAATAGGAGACGGCTCTAGAGACCAACATCATTTTGAGAGTCACTCTAAGACCCTGGGGCTGTTGCACTCCTAACGCATGTTCCCTGTGACACAGCCTAGCCTGACCCTGACCTCTTGCCTACTTTTTGTTGTTTTTTCCCTGCTTTCATAGAAAATATTCTTCTTTTAAAATGCTTCATAAGAGCCCTGGCTGGTGGCACAGTGGATAAGGCGCCAGCCTGCGAACCCAAAAATCACTGGTTCGATTCCCAGCCATGGCAGCATAACCAGGTTGCAAGCCAGGTCTCCAGCCAGGTCCGTAGCTGGAAGCAGATGAAAGGCAACCAACCATATGTTGATGTCTCTCTCTCTCTGCCTCTCTTCTTTCCCCTTTCTCTGAAAATAATAAATAAAATCTTTTTTAAAAAGTACTTCTTCAAAAAAAATGCTTCATAATTTTATGTATATAAATATATGTAATATTGTATATATACTCTTGACAAACATTCACAAATTTTATATGTAAGGTAAAATTTCTCTGGAATTTGTGCCTGGCCTCTATCCACTACTCAAGAGAGGACAGGTATCTGTCCTCTCCTGTGTGTTCTCTTTCTCTCACACACATGGCATAGACACATAAAAAACATAGTAGAACTGTGTTTTCGTCTGTTTTCAGTATAAAACTTACCACGCTCTACGAGCACTGCATTACTTTTTTCCATCCTTGGTCAGAACAGAGAGCTACCTCATTCTTTTCATTTCTACCTATGTCAGCTAACTTCTGTGTGAGGAGGAACATCTTAACTAACTGTTTAAGAGTGATTCAGTACCTACCACATGCCCAAAACATTGTTAAAAACTGAAATGCAAAGATAATTTGCAGTGTAAGAAAGATAGTTTGTGTCTGTGAGAAGCTGATAGGCTCTAGGGGTGAAAAAACAACAGTTGAGGCAAGACTCTTTTTGGCTTCGTTATAGCTTTTGGCCTATGGACTGGCTCATTCTTATTTCACATTGCCTGTGTTAATAAAAATGAACAATCTTTATTCCCCTTTAAGGCATAAGAAACAAGAGGGGGGAAAACAGTATGGGGTTTCCTTAAAAAACTAAAAATGGAACTGCCTTTTGATCCAGCAATTCCGCTACTTGGACTATACCCAAAGAATCCTGAAACACCAATTCAGAAGAACCTATGCACACCTATGTTCATAGCGGCACTATTTACAATAGCCAGGTGCTGGAAACAGCCTAAGTGCCCATCAGTGGATGATTGGATCAAAAAACTTTGGTCCATTTACACAATGGAATTCTATATAGCAGAAAGAAAGAAGGAACTTGTACCCTTTGCAACAACATGGATGGAACTGGAGAGTAGTATGCTTAGTGAAATAAGCCAGTCAGTGAAGGACAAATATCATATGATCTCACCCCTTACGGGACAATAATGAGCAAAACTAACAACAAGCAAAACAGAACCAAGTATATGAATACAGTGAATAGGCCTTCAGTGATCAGGGGGAAAGGGGTTGGGGGGAGGGGG